>LD361606.1:33699-44208 GCA_001465055.1 Ptychodera flava | reverse complement strand
GATGTATCATTTTATCTTTAATTCATGTCTATCGTATGATCAAAGCCACGCCTTAAAGATAACATTTAAAATCCCATTCTAAACCAATACAACGAGGATAGTTACTCGAAGATAGTTGCTTGAGAGAGAGGAACATAGCGGACCCAAGACATTTAGACTGTGGGAGAAGCGTATGTTGGGCGATGGCAACTGTCAAGCTTGTCTACAGAGAAATAAAGTCTACGTAGTACAAACGAACTCTGGCCGTCTCGTGTAGTCAATACACTGAAGATCCTCAGGTACCTCTCAGCAGGCGAGTTCACGAAGCAAACTCCCCACAGAAAGAACGAATAGTAACAACAGTGATTGTTCGAACTGACCCTTGAGGATTGCTAGATCTGCCAAAGCAAATTTCAACGAGGTGTATTAATGGTTATATAAAGCCAACTAAACTAAACAGGTTTCCAGAGCTTAATAAAATCCTGAATGTATACTGAAGTATGACCATTGAGGGTTATGTCTGTCAGAAGTAGAATTAGTCAAGTTTGAAATGAACTGGTATACAATAAAGGTGCTGGGGGACTGGAATAATATGGTCTAGCTATTTTGACGGGGAAAGGATTTTAGCTGCTGTATTTTGCACACGCTGAAGGAGATAAATACTGGAACAATTGTTCAAAAACATTGAACAAACAACATTGTCTAAGGCCTGTGATAAAGGTTGAACTGACTGCAATTAATTTTTCAAGGTAATATAAATAGAACTAAATCGAATAAGTCAAAACATTAATTAATATACATATTGTACTAGAACGTAATCTGTAGGGACATTTATATCGATGATTTTTAACAACTTTCCTTGTGGTTCTACAGCTCTGCTACATAAGCTATAAACTGTATTTATTTTAGGAGTTTCTGTTGTTCAGATAGCTGTTCTTTGAAGATCTGTTATTTGAGATATTTGCAACACCTTATCTTGGGATATAAAACACAGTGGAATATTCATGAAAATGTCCTTGACTTTGTTCTGTAACATTAATTATTATATACATTAAGACATAATTTTGCAGAAGCAAGACTATGAAAAATAATTCACTTGTTCCAAGCCATACGAGAAAGCAGGCCAGCAAAGTACTCTTAAAATGTCAAAGTCCTAACTTAAGATATATTGCATTTCACTTCAAACAAAAATACGTAAATTTAGTAGATTATAACTACCTTTGAGGTTATTTCGATTCGAACCATTGGAGATTTTTCCAAGATATCCGGCATATCTACCATGTATAGATAAACCTATAAAGTTTGTGGATAAAACATTTTGTACACAATTCTTCTCAATTACGATCGAGAAACCTGCAATTACCTGCGCTCTTGGCGCATTTCGTGCTCAAGACAAATGCCACATAAGCACAGGTTAAAAGTCTGGTAGGTCTGGTAAAAGGCACAGTCCCGTGGGTGAGGACAGTTTTATAGTTTACAGATTGATGTATAGAATATATCGCCGAGATACAATTGAAGACATCAAACATGAAGTCAAAGTAAAATGGAAAAGCTCAACATTATATTTTTCACCTACACTTTCATTTCGATTTACCTCTTACCATACAGATGTGGATGCCCTGTTCACATTTACTGTTTTTATATATGTGTCAATGAAACTGCATTCAGATTACCAAATGCCGTTTTGCCCGTTTTAGAAAAAAATACCAGAGGTCAATTAAAAATTCATAACGTGAAGATATTTTACATATTTCGTATGTTCCCGGAGTTCATATCAAGGAAATCCGAGAGTTTGCTTACGTTCAAATGACGTAATGTAAAGTCCTAATTTGCATGTCCTCTCTATGATTTCGAATGTTTGGCAAGACAATTTTATCCACTTGATGTATTAATTGTATAAGAATGCTGTATCAAAAAGCCAGAAAACAGCTTATCTTGAAGCGTCCCTCAGTGGCCAAGGTGTGTGAAGGCTTGGTAAGGATCTTACGAGAAGAACATAGCGCAACACTTTTAACTAGTTATTTAGTAAAAACCTGAATGAGAACAAGTTTAAACAAACAAACGATACTAATCTCCCAAATTAGTTCCAATCGTGTTACATTGAACTTTCGTTAGAAGTGACAAAAAGAAATTAGCAGATGCCACTGGAAAGTACCCCATAAATTACCATGGTTACTTACACTTTAAACCCCGTTCTCATTGCAAATATTGGCTAGTTGATACACAGCGCATTTTCACAATTTTCTGTGTGCGTCAGGATAACAAATCGCGTAGTTAAATTTATATTTTATAAATCACTTATGCTTTGATAGCTGCTTTCAGTTTTCCCGGTTGAAATGGAATGTTTGTACGAGCAACCAACATCTCCATTTTAAAGGGAACGACAATGGAGTTTCCTTTTGTAGTGTGTTCTTTACATGAATCGAGTTTGTTTTTGAGTTTTTGTTATCGTCAATTATGTGAAATATTGTACTAGTTATGATCACCGTTACTAAATAGAGACGATAGACAGAGATTTTCAAGTTCGCATCGGTATTTATTTTTTCCCAGCTGGTAGTAGCCTATATAAAATAAAACTATATCACAGCATGCATACCACCTTTTCCATTGGGAAACATACAAAATTCATGGCAGCAGTGCTGGGGAATTGGATTTAAAGAAAAATTAAGTGCATGTAAGGATCAATTACAATTTTACTGAATTTATGCCCCGGGCCTGCATCTGTCGAGGAAAAAAAACTAATTTTTGAGAGTACTGTAAATCATTTTTTGTAGACTCTAAGTATATTCCAAAACATTCTTCACTAGAACATAGGGTTACTATATTTTAGATCACTATATATGTACAAGCAACTTTTGTCATAAGCTTGATGCAGTATGTAGGAGCAGCAGTTTCGTGTGATTTGTGCTTACCTTTATTAGTGTAAGGAAGTACCTGCTTTCTTACTTTGTAAATACATGTGGGCAATTAATACACGACTGGCAGAGTAAATGACGAGTCTTAGCCTTGTTTTCTGAACATAGAAAATCTAATGTTTTGCCCATTGATACTTTAATAACAAAGGGTATAGCGGCAACTTTGAATTTCCACTGTCGGAAAATATTCTCTCTTATAACATAGACCCTGGAGCGAGAGTGTCTATACTTATAGCAAACGTGCATAGTGATTCCCGATTTTTTCATTATTGAATAGAATATTAGAGTTTCCTATGGGGGATTTGAGAAAATTTCAAACTTTCCTTTTTCCAGTCGCGTATTAACGGTACATTGATATTACAACTTTAAGGTCGCGAAAACCATTTCGACAACCGCTGGTATAACTATAGCCATCAAACGATACCGGTTAGCACCTGCTGCAGACTTACAGTAGCTTACTTGTTCTGGTAGTGGTTCGGTGATTTCTGGAACGTACTCAAATTTAAGGTTACTCTGTAAAAAAGAAACAGTGCATACATGAAACAACTTCATAAATGTCAGGATATGATACATCATCATTATCTGTCATTAAAATCCATAACAAGCAAAGACAAATACAAGTGCGCGCACTCACCGGATAAAATTTGCTGCCATTCTTTTCGCAGTAAATTCGATAAGAGTGTTGATAAACGGCTTCAAAATCTTTCACTTGTTCGTGGGTCCACTCTTGCGCATCCATCACCTCGAATACTGTCATTCCCCTATATTTTTCAGGCTCAACAACTATTGGAGGGAACTTTCTAATGATTAAACAGAACGGAAAAGGGTTATTGTAATCAGAAGTTAGCTCTGGTAAGACTCACACTAATTAAACAATATTAAAATAAATAAGCATTTCTGCTTTCACATATAGACGTATGAGCGCACAGTGTTGAGGTTGTTACTCCAACTTCCCCATTAGAAATTGAAATTCCACCGAATTACTTTCCTTGCTTTGTTTGTAATTTCTCTGCAAATTTATACATGTCGATAAATGGTGAGGTTTAAAAACCAAGCATGATTGCCTCGTGAAATTAAATGACCTTTTGATTACGTGGCATGGTGACATTGTTTTATATTGAAGGGGGAACTACCTCGAACAAATGAACAATTTTCAGTATGAGTTGTTCCTGAAAAGCAGTTACACTTTCTCATTCTACTCTTTAGAAATTTAAATACCAGACTAGCCGACACAATACCAACAAGTTGATTCCAGTTCAGAATAAGTTATTAGCATTGGACATTACATATAAGATGTGCTGACCAATTCAACTCCGACCAATTCGACTTGGTATCACAAAGTATCACAAGAAACAGAATTATATTACATGATAAAACCAAAGAAACGTTCCCGCGTTTGTTGAAGTCCGCTTAAATTTTTCCTAGGCTGACTTTCTTTTCGAAAGGTGAAGAATTTGAGCTGAAGGACAAAGGGTACTTACGTAAATGAGATCTTGGTGACGTTACAGCATGCGTTCATTGCAAATTCAATTATAGGTAAACTTTCGCATCTAGCTAGTTGAATGCGAGGATAGTAGTATAAAAAAGAGAGACACATCTCGCTAGTCGTCGACAAGCCACCCTGATGAAAAGACACAATTGAGCATATATGTCAAACACAATGTGACTGCCATAACTACTATGATGAAGGCAGAAATTATGCAAGGCGATGGAGAGCTGGTCTGAAATAATTACAGTCAAGACATCTACACATATCGAAGATTTTACGTCCATCCCTCGTTACATTATACAATGTACGTTTTTGCAGGGCTTACATCGATATATTTTTCTACTTACGTATGTCATGTTCGTTCTGCTTTCAGTGTTATAGTTGCATTCCAAAGTTAAACGATCTCCCTAAAAATTCAGAAAATAAGAGAAACTTTCACGTCGTGAATTTCGTGATAGCGACTTACAGACAATAAGCAGTGATTTTTTTTCGTTTATTTTGTTGCTTTGCAGTAACTTATGTCATCTTTGTACAATGTTACTACGTGCAATTTCATACCTCTACGAACGTATGATGCATGTTATATACAGAGTGTCGTACGTCCGCCCTCTATCATGGAGAATAGCAAAATGAAGGAGAGCAAGAGTTGCATTTCGTAAAACAATCCCGACTAAACTTTTCTAAAACAACTGTACATAATTTGAGACTACTCTGTCACGTGCTTGTAGATAAAGTGATTATGGTATAATCGATAGCCTATCATCTGTCAAGTCACAGCTTTATGCATTGAGGGGAATGCCAGTACATTTCGATGAACTTGCCGGCTGTACGATGGCTGGTTCCTTAAGGTGACGCATTTCCTGCAGGTTAAAGTCGATGTGTCATCCTCGCTGATGATATCTTTCTCAACGCCCTCCCGGAAGTGACGTGCCCGTAATTTAACTCCGGCCAGATGAGAGTGTAACAAGCTGGCAAATATAGTGATGCTGGTACCATTGCTACCCTGCAATTAAAAAGAAAATGTTTCGAATGGTATTACTGCAAAAACTCACAGGTCCGCAGTATTTTTCTTCAAAACTAGCTCCGGAATTGAAGAAACTAAACGATCTAACTCCATGTACACATGGAATGAATCGTTAGAGATCATTTGTGAGGAATTATCATAAATAATCATAAGTAATCACATTTACTATGATAACCTTACACTGTAAGAAAAAAAAAGTTTTAAAAACTCTGTTTTCACACATTTTTTTTTCTCCTGCAGAAATCCGCATGTTTCTCGGAAAAGCACCAAAGTGGTCGCCACTAACGACAGATTTTAGGGCCATAATTGAAACAAAATGTCTGAAATCTACCCACCAAAGTTCAACATTTTCGCATCCCTTCGGTGAAATGAAAAGCTAGCAGTGCCCCTACACAAGAATGAAACTGCTGTCAGTGAAATTACACACGAGCAGTATAGAAATCTTGAAGAAAACATTACCTCAAGTATGCAGTTTTACATCAAAATTCTTGTTCGATACAAGTATTAGACAGACGGATTATAATGAGCTGCTAAATCTATGAGTCGCGAAAAGATACTAAAATGTCGAAGAGGTCTATCGAGGCATTACGACTTCAAAGTTAAAGTATAATCTGAGATTGTAATGAGTGGTTTGCAAAGTTGGTCACTTTACTAGTCTGCGTTGATTTTTTTTTTTTTTGGGGGGGGGGGGCAGGGCACGACAATTATTGTTTGTAATTATGACGCACATAAAAACTAATCTCCACGCAGAGATTGAAGCGCTGTGTGGCAGCAGTGAAGCGTGGATATTCTCCGAGTCGTTGGCCGCCCCCGCCTCAGTGTGGCTACTGCTGAGACTCCCTAGCTGAATTATAATTATCCATGCCGCACAACAATCAATGTACGGAGATTGCGTAAAACCATGACGATTTGAGGTCTTCAAGTTACCAGACAGAAAAAACAATCGTGTTTCATATTCGTTATATTTTATGATTGATGAGCCCTTATCTGATTTGCAAGAAGTAGCCATACAAAGTTTTATGAAAATGAAGTCAATAATATATTGATTGGACTCAATTCGGTTTAACCTCCGATATTTTCAAGTTGAAATTACATTATTTGCAGCAGTATTACATCATCATATAACTCGCGCGCTAAATTAGACAGGCGATGGATAGGTACATGTAACTTGTCATTTACATGTATTTGGTGGTTCAAATCATCATAAGGCGACACTTACAATAATTTCACAATGACATCATGCAAAACATACGAAATACCATACACCTACTTCATCAAAACATTCTTGTGAGCAGTAACCATTGACAGTCATGCTCGGCGCCCCAGGTGGAATGAACAGTGCCAAGGGGTTTGTAAAAGCACCGATCTCTATAATACTAGCATCGTTCTTGCGCAGCTTTGGGGTGTAGTACACACGTATTCCAGACGAATCAATGAAAGCTGAGTAGATGTAAAAATCATTGTGATGTATCTTTAGCGCATTTGTTGTTTGATGTCTATAAATTTGTTGACTTCATGATACATGTAAACTCTCTATACTTCTTAATCATTGCTTTGTGATTTAGTCGTGAATGATGTCTTTAGATAGCAATTGTGTATGCCATTGACACTTTATAACTTCAACCAGTTCAGATTTCCGATTAACAACGAAGGTATATATTGCATGATCATTTATCACATTACATCTTGACAGCTCATAATGACAATCACCTTCTCTATCCTAGTGACCTTTGACCTCAACAATGATGTTTATTATGTCAATGTAAAAAACTTACTGTCCTTGAATTCAGGGTTGTCGAAATGAGTTTCCATTAACACGAAGTCTGGATCACCGTTCTCTACATCGCCTAAAGAAAAACCGGCCTCTTGTGGAAAATAGAAGCCCTGACAGAAAAGACATAATAATATGTTAAACGAATATACAACCAACAACTCAAGTATTGTTTCATTACATTTTAAATTAGACAAGTACACTGTCATGTATAACATTGCGGAAAACCTTAGTAAGCCGTAAAAACTCCCTTTTACTAGTTTGTTCGGCCCCAGCCCTCTTTCCAAATATGAGTATTACCTTCCTCTTCCGGAAGTAGGTCGTTACTCTGCCAATCCATTTTACTCGACTTACCCCTCCTCCAATGGCCCAAGAAATGATGACAGAAGTACACAACGTCAGATTCTGCGGCATGTTTGGTGAATAGCATTCATTTCCGAAACCATGGTAACCCTCACCGACGCCATCGCGACACTGATAGATCAAGATGTGATGGACAAGGGCTTCGTGGCCTTCTTGAATGATTGGTTCGTACTAAACAACAAACAAACAAACAGCAAAACAATTGTCATTCTGTGTTTAGCGGTTTCCATATGCAGCTTGCAATACGGCAATACGGCAAATGTAACAGGCATTTTGTCAACTAAAAATCTAATTGTATTTATAGGCGATGATGAAGAAGAAACGCAGCAAAATAAATCCATACACATGTATAAACTACGTCTTACATCAGTCTGACAATGACACCGAAGGTTAAACATTGGGAACAGTCGTCATGTCCGTCCCAAGGGATGGGGGATAAGACACGCCTACCTCCACCCCACCCTTGGAGACGGACATGACATCTGTTGCCTATGGTTCAAGGTAATATATTCAGTACGACGCACTGATGATTTTAAGGCCACTTGCCTTTATCATGTGATGTTTGCTATCCAGCTTGGGTAATTCGAATGCCTGACACCAGTACGTAGTGTCTTTATGGTGTGGTACACTAACCTTGAAGAAGAGAGCAGATGTAAACATTGTTGATAGGTCTGCATGGTAAAAAAAATAATATGCAAAGAGGCAAATGGGCGAAGACGGAGATTTGTTGAAATCAAACTTGAAGAGCACAGGGATTCCTTTCCAATTCACGAGTATAATCAGTATACAGCGTTTTCGATTCAGTCTCAGATTCGTTGAAATGACTGCATAAACCATGTCACAATCAGACACTCACAAACCGTCCTGAGCCAACTCTTGGAACCGATGCTTGTTCTTTGTTGGAAATTTATTCAACAGAACGTAAACATCGTCAACGTTTCTCACGGTGTGGTCAGCCTTCAGTCAGGAAATTTCTATCTCAATTCTTACACATCATAAAACAACATCTCTTCGAATTCTGACGCCGTATGGTAATATGCCAGACAACTTGTAATCACAAACCAAAACTGGTCAAAAGATCTTCAATACATACATTTGGATTCAAAAACTCGTAGACAAGTAAATTGTCTCCAGTTGGCATCTCTGGTTCAACTAGGGCAACACCCAACAGGTGAACACTTCGAGAACCACGTTGTTCTGCACCGTGGTATGGTAGACCTGTCTCTGTATCTGGATCGTCAGCGTGGTAGGCGTAAATCAGACGTAGTGTGTCTGACTGGAAAGGCAAAAAATATATCGGTAATGAAGTAAATAGACTATACCCATGAAATAGAATCTATAAGGAAGGGGTACTGAACATGTTCATATTTTTTAGGTGAACATTGGAAAAGATTTACAAGGCTAGGCTAGATCGATGCTCATGAGGATAACAAATAGAAATTTATCTAGTCAAGTGTCAAGTTCTTCTGATGTAACAACACTTATTTTCTGTGAAGTCCGCACTGTGATATGGAATAAATTGATAACTTAACCTATTTTGACATGTGCAAATCTGATATAGTTTCCACGTACAGTGATGACTCTATCTTTTTCATCGCATGTATCCAGTTTTCTTGAAATAGTCAACACGGTGTGCGTTTCTGTTTCCATTCCTCCAATTAGCTGGTAATCCTGCTGGTCGTCAATGATTGGCTCTCCGTTGGCACTTGCAAAGCGATCCTGCGACAATTTCGATGGAGATGCAGTTATGAAATTGCCTTTACCCATCATCGATCACCTAACCAGGTGATTTGTACACCGGTTTAACGTGACAGGGGCAACAGACGAAGCAGTCACTGCAGTCATTGAAAAGGGATTTATAAACGATAGGTTTCCTAGAAGGCGGTCATTTTTACAAATAAGCGGTCTACAAATGGATTGGCGGGAACTTTTGCATCGATAAACCTCACTGACAACTAGTGTTGACTTTCATACGTGTGTTTGCTGAGTGGCCGACTTGAAATGAAGATCGGCTGACAGGTAGCCTAGATTGCTTTTCCCTTCGCTTGCCTCCGTACCTCCGTCTTCACTACAGACGGAGGTACGGAGGCAAGCGAAGGGAAAAGCAATCTAGGCTACTGACAGGAGGAGAGAACATCATGATGGGATTTCTGTGACAAGGAGAGGACAGTTGGAAGTTTTCTGGTGGGTGAGGGGAAGAGTAAATTTTCAAATTGTAGCGCGTGAGGGGACAGTTCTCTGAAAATATGGCTTCAGATTGCAAATAATGCAATATTCAATATGCAAACAGAAGACCATAATTGTGTAATCCTTTCCCTTCATGAACTTCCAATGCTACGCTATAGTACGACTGGCTCGGTGAGCGTTGTTTGCTAGTAAGACCGTTGAGGGCGCATACCTGCGTAGCGAACGAGGGGCTGTGAGAGAGTCTGCAGTGCATTTTACAAGGTTTAAACAGCGAAGCGAAGCGAGCGAGGTCTGGAAAACAAGACTACACATTTGCAGCCTGGGTTGACAGGCTAAATACTATATCTATATGCTTTCTGGAGTAGAACAAGATTTTATGGTTGACACTGAAAACATAAAAAACAGTGAAAAATCATCAAAAGTTAGCATTACTTAACGTTCACATGGGATGATAGCATTAAGTAAAAAAAACAAACGAAGTTAAAATTTCAGTTTACTGAGGATGGTTTTAGGAGAAAGAAATGACAGTTGCCATATTTAAAATCATTCTTTTGCAGTATGGAAAGTTCATCGTGATTTACAAACCAGAACAAATCTCTACACGCCTGTCGCTACGTGTATAATCTCAAAATAGATCAAATATTTTTGCTCTACATGTACCTTGAGGTATGTGTTTCCATCTTTGACCCATCCGATGACGATATCAGAGTTGGTCATACCTCCATTGGGGGAGATACCAAATCCTACATAGCCAAGAGTCTCAGCGTGCACCTCGAAGGTT
>LD361606.1:17529-29463 GCA_001465055.1 Ptychodera flava | reverse complement strand
AGCTACATCTTGCCTTCTTATAGTTGCACAAAATATGGTGACCCTCCCTAAACTGTATGAAATACCATATCTCTTCAAAAATTCTTGCGTGATAAATTGCGACTGCAGTCCCTCCAAAAACACCAGCCCTCCTCTCTGTAAATTGTCCCTAACATAACAATTGAACCAATTGTTATGTAAATTGGCTGATACTGTTTTAGTTATTCCCGAGGAGAATACCGCAGTTGTTGGTGGGGGGGGGGGTCAAGTTTTAGAATGCCGGACAAGGGGGAGGGTCACATTTTAGACAGGAGAATTGGGGGGAGGGTCACATTTTACGGTACAGGTGTTTGCGAAATTCCCCAGGCCCACCCACCCTGTAATTACTCAAGGCTCCCTAAAACAACTGTACATAGTTTGAGACTACTCTGTAGATAGAATGATTCTGGTATCATCGCTAGCCTGTCATTTGTCAAGTCACATATGCTTTGAGGGAAATGCCAGTACATTTAGATGAACTTGCCGGCTGTACGATGGCTGGTTCCTTAAGGTGACGCATTTCCTGCAGGTTAAAGTCGTATGTGTCATCCTCGCTGATGATATCTTTCTCAACGCCCTCCCGGAAGTGACGTGCCCGTAATTTAACTCCGGCCACATGAGAGTGTAACAGGCTGGCAAATATAGTGATGCTGGTACCATTGCTACCCTGCAATTAAAAAGAAAATGTTTCGAATGGTATTACTGCAAAAACTCACACGTCCGCAGTATTTTTCTTCAAAACTAGCTCCGGAATTGAAGAAACTAAACGATCTAACTCCATTTACACATGGAATGAATCGTTAGAGATCATTTGTGAGGAATTATCATAAATAATAATAATAATAATAATAATAATAATAATAAAGGTTTATTGCAAAACACATTGTGAGCAAAAGGTCAAATTACGTTTATATACAAGACTTTAAGAAAAAAAAACTTGTACGAAAAATTTACATTGCTGTCCACAGCGTTGTAAGAAAAAAAACAAAATAATGTTCAATCCGTTACATATTTATACGTCAACAATACACTCTAGAAAAACTCCAGACTAACTTACATACTGTACAAAACAATAAATTAGACAGTGAGACTTTACACTTTTGTCAACAAGTTAAAACTATAAACAACGGGACTGACTTCTTTACGTCGTGTCCGACATGGAAACACTACACGATTACGATTTCTTGTCGAGTAACTGTGAGGAACAGGTGTAGGAATGTGGTAGTTGAGCTTATGATTTGGTTGTACAATATCTCTGGCAAACTTCAAACATAATTTTTGCCGCCTATCTTCCAGAGGGTCAAGTATAAGCAACGACAATGATTTACTGTAACTATAAAATGGGTACATAATTCTTAGGGCCCTCTTCTGAATACTTTCTATCTGCGAACGCTGTTTTTCTGTCAGACTTCCCTGCCACACAATACACGCATACTCTAGCGTAGATCTGATCAATGATACATAAATGCACTTGAGATCATCAACTTTGGCTCCGAATCTACACAACACTCGTAAAATATGCAGCCTCTTTGATGCCTTGGATATCATTTCCTCAACATGTTTATCCCACTTTAATTTATTATTAATGGTTAAGCCAAGACATTTGAAGTTTTCAACTGATCCCAAATGCACATCATCGAGTACAGGAGGCTCGGGTTGGCTGAACTGTTTGGCAAAACAAAAGGACATTTCCTTACACTTTTTGGGGTTCAATTTCATATTATTTTTGACAGCCCAGGCACTAACTTTGTCTAACACTGTCTGCATAACAGACGTAACAGGTGCACTTAAGTTGACACACTCAGACAGAGTAGTGTCATCCATGAAAATAAAATGAGAACAATCAATACTTTCCTGCATATCATTAATCATGATTGTGAATAAAATTGGCCCAAGTTTAGTGCCCTGAGGTACCCCTGCTCTTAAACATTGCCAGCTGGAAAAGCAATTACCGATTTTGACCTGTTGACGTCGCCCTGATAAAAAGTGGGCGATCCATTTAACAATGTTACTATTAACCCCGATTTTAACAAGTTTTGATACAAGAATGCTATGGTCGATCTTGTCGAACGCCTTACTAAAATCAAGGTAGCAAACCCTGGTCATATTTCTATGACCTTCAAGCTGTTCAATCCAATTTTGCACCATATCGACAAGGGCAAACGTCGATGATGACTTTTTAGCACAAGCAAATTGCTTTTCATCAATCTTACCACTAATATCAAGTTTTAACCACTTTTCAATCAAACATTCCATGATTTTTGCAATACTACAAGTCAAGGAAATAGGACGAAAATCATCGAGTGAACTTGGATTGCTATTCTTTGCTAGTGGAACAATTATCGCTTCTTTGAACTGATGTGGTACAAAACCTTCCTCGAAGGAAGCATTGAAAATGTCAACTAATGGTTGTGCAAATTCTTCTGCAAACTCACTCAGGAGTTTGTTCGAAATATTATGAGGGCCACCGGCTTTATTGGTCGGCACCCGCCTCAATAATTTGACAAGGCCTTGAAAGGTAACCTTGGGAAGTGGATTACCTTCTGGAAGGTTTTGTATACACTCTGAATAATTCAGTGGAACGTATTCTTTCGTAATATTGACAAAGTGGGAGTTAATGGCATCTGCCAAAGCAGAGCCATGTAGACGTGAATTATCAATTTCTAACTCTGGGATACTCTGCGATTTATTTCTGCCACACAGCTTATTTACCTCGTTCCACCACTTAGAATCTTATAAATAATCATAAGTAATCACATTTACTACGATAACCTTACACTGTCAGAAAAAAAAGTTTTAAAAACTCTGTTTTCACACATTTTTTTTCTCCTGCAGAAATCCGCATGTTTCTCGGAAAAGCACCAAAGTGGTCGCCACTAACGACAGATTTTAGGGCCATAATTGAAACAAAATGTCTGAAATCTACCCACCAAAGTTTAACATTTTCGCATCCCTTCGGTGAAATGAAAAGCTAGCAGTGCCCCTACACAAGAATGAAACTGCTGTCAGTGAAATTACACACGAGCAGTATAGAAATCTTGAAGAAAACATACATCAAAATTCTTGTTCGATACAAGTAGTAGACAGACGGATTATAATGAGCTGCTAAATCTATGAGTTGCGAAAAGATACTAAAATGTCAAAGAGGTCTATCGATGCATCACGACTTCAAAGTTAAAAGTATAATCTGTGATAGTAATGAGTGATTTGCAACGTAGGTCACTTTACTAGTCTGCGTTGATTTTTTTTTTTGGGGGGGGGGGCAGGGCACGACAATTATTGTTTGTAATTATGACGCACATAAAAACTAATCTCCACACAGAGATTGAAGCGCTGTGCGGCAGCAGTGAAGAGTGGATGATTCTAATCAAGCTAGAGGGTCTCCGAGTCGTCGGCCGCCCCCACCTCAGTGTGGCTACTGCTGAGACTCCCTAGCTACATTATAATTATCCATGCCGCACAACAATCTACGTACGGAGATTGCGTAAAACCATGACGATTTGAGGTCTTCAAGTTACGAAATAGAAAAATCTTCGTGTTTCAAATTTGTCAGAATTTATGATTGACGAGCCCTTATCCGATTTGCAAGAAGCAGGCATATAGAAAGTGTTATGAAAATGAAGTCGATAATTAATTGATTCAATTCAATTCGGTTTAACGTCTGATATTTCTAAGTTGAAATTACATTATTTGCAGCGATATTACATCATCATACAACTCATGCGCTAAATTAGACAGGCGGTGGATAGGTAACTATATATGTAACTATATATATAACTTGTCATTTCTTTGGTGGTTCAAATAATCATAACCGACACTTACAGTAATTTTCATCATGACATCATGCAAAAAATACGAAATACCATACACCTACTTCTTCAAAACATTCTTGTGAGCAGTAACCATTGACAGTCATGCTCGGCGCCCCAGGTGGAATGAACAGTGCCAAGGGGTTTGTAATAGTACCGATCTCTATAATACTAGCATCGTTCTTGCGCAGCTTTGGGGTGTAGTACACACGTATTCCAGACGAATCAATGAAAGCTGAGCAGATGTAAAAATCATTGTGATGTATCTTTAGCGCATTGTTGTTTGATGTCTATAAATTTGTTGACTTCTTAATACATGTAAACTCTCTATAGTTCTTAATCATTACTTTGTGATTTAGCCGTGAATGATGCCTTTAGATAGCAATTTTGCATGCCATTGACACTTTACAACTTCAACAGTTCAGATTTCCGATTAACAACGAAGGTATATATTGCATGATCGTTTATCACATTACAGCTCATAATGACAATAGCAATCTTCTCTATCCTAGTGACCTTTGACCTCAACAGTGATGTTTATTATGTCAATGTAAAAAACTTACTGTCCTTGAATTCAGGGTTGTCAAAATGAGTTTCCATTAACACGAAGTCTGGATCCCCGTTCTCTATGTCGCCTAAAGAAAAACCGGCCTCTTCTGGAAAATAGAATGCCTGACAGAAAAGACATAATAATATGTTAAACGAATATACAACCAACAACTCAAGTATTGTTTCATTACATTCTAAATTAGACAAGTACACTGTCATGTATAATGTTTCGGAAAACCATAGTGAGCTTTAAAACTCCCTTTAACTAGTTTGTTCAGCCCCAGCCCTCTTTCCAAATAAGAGTATTACCTTCCTCTTGCTGGAAGTAGGTCGTTACTAAGCCGATCCATTTTACTCGACTTACCCCTCCTCCAATGGCCCAAGAAATGATGACAGAAGTACACAGCGTTAGGTTCTGCGGCATGTTCGGTGAATAGCATTCATGTCCGAAACCATGGTAACCCTCACCGACACCATCGCGACACTGATAGATCAAGATGTGATGGACAAGGGCTTCATGGCCTTCTTGAATGACTGGTTCGTACTAAAACAGAAACAAACAAACAGCAAAACAATTGTCACTCTGTCTATAGCGGTTTCCAATACAGCAGATACGGCAAATGTAATTGACATTTTGTCAACTCAAAATCGAATTATATTTATAGGCGATGATGAAGAAACAACGCAGCAGAATAAATCCATACACATGTATAAATTACGTCTTACATCTGACAATGACACCGACGATTAAGCATTGGGGACAGTCGTCATGACCGTCCCCGGGGTGGGGTGGACAACACACGCCTACCTGCACCCTACTCCTGGAGACAAACATGACATCTGTTGCCTATGGTTCAAGGTAATATATTCAGCACGACGCACTGATGGTTTTACGGCTACTTGCCTTTATCATGTGATGTTTGCTATCCAGCTTAGGTAATTCGAATGCCTGGCACCAGTATGTAGTGTCTTTATGGTGTGGTACACTAACCTTGAAGACGAGAGCAGAAGTAAACATTGTTGATAGGTCTGCATGGTAAAAAATTTATGTGCAAAGAGGCAAATGGGCGAAGACGGAGATTTGTTGAAATCAAACTTGAAGGGCACAGAGATTCCTTTCAAATTCACTAGTATCATCAGTATGCAACGTTTTCAGTCTCAGATTCGTTGAAATGACAGCATAAACCATGTCACAATCTGACACTTACAAACCGTTCTGAGCCAACTCTTGGAACCGATGCTTGTTCTTTGTTTGACATCTATTCAACAGAACGTAAATATCGTCAACGTTTCTCACGTTGTGGTCGGTCTTCAGTCAAAAAATTTCTATCTCAATTCTTACACTTCATAAAACAACATCGCTTCGAATTCTGTAGCCGTATGGTAATCTGCCAGAAGACAACTTGTAATCACAAACAAAACTGATCGTAAGATCTTCAATACATACATGTGGATTCAAAAACTCGTACATGAGTAAATCGTCTCCAGTTGGCATCTCAGGTTCAACTGGGGCAACACCCAACAGGTGAACACTTCGAGAACCACGTTGTTCTACACCGTGGTATGGTAGACCTGTCTCTGTATCTGGATCGTCAGCGTGGTAGGCGTAAATAAGACGCAGAGTGTCTGACTGGAAAGGCAAAGAATATCGGTAATGAAGTAAATCAACTATACCCATGAAATAGAATCTGTAAGGAAGGGGTATTGAACATGTATTTTTTTTAAATAACATTTTTTAGGTGAACATTGGAAAAGATTTACAAGGCTGGTCTAAATCGATGTTCATGGGGATGACAAATAGAAATTGATCAAGTCAAGTGTCAAGTTATTTTGATGCAACAACACTTATATTCTGTGAGTCGGCACTCTGTTAAGGAATAAATTGGTAACTTAACCTATTTTGACATGTGCAAATCTGATGTAGTTTTTACGTACAGTGATGACTCTATCTTTTTCGTCGCATGTATCCAGTTTTCTTGAAATAGTCAACACGGTGTGCGTTTCTGTTTCCATTCCTCCAATTAGCTGATAATCCTGCTTGTCGTCAATGACTGGTTCTCCGTTGGCACTTGCAAAGCGATCCTGCGATAATTTCGATTGAGATACAGTAATGAAATTGCCTTTACCCATCATCGATCACCTAACCAGGTGATTTGTACACCGGTTTAACGTGACAGGGGCAACCGACGAAGCAGTCACTGCAGTCATTGAAAAGGGATTTATAAACGATAGGTTTCCTAGAAGGCGGTCATTTTTGCAAATAAGCGATCTACAAAGGGATTGGCGGGAAATTTTGCATCAATAAACCTCACTGACAACCAGTGTTGACTTTCATACGTGTGTCTGCTGAGTTGTCGACTTGAAATGAAGATCGGTTGTCAAGAGGCGAGAATATCATGATCATGGTTCTTCAATAGGGACTTCTGAGACAAGGAGAGGACAGTTAGAAGCTTTCTGGTGGGTGAGAGGAAGGGTACATTTTCAAATTGTAGCGCATGAGGGGCAGTTCTCTGCAAAGATGGATTGCAAATAATGTAATATTCAATATGCAAACAGAAGACCATAATTGTGTAATCCTTTCCCTTCATGAAATCCAATGCATAGAAATTAAGTTCGCTACGCTATAGCACAGCTGGCTCGGTGAGCTTCGTTTGCTAGAAAGACCGTTGAGGGCGCACACCTGCGTAGCAAACGAGGGGCTGTGAGAGAGTCTGGGGTGCAGGTTGAATTGCGTCAGCGAAGCGAGCGAGGTATGGAAAGCGAGACTACACATTTATAGGCTGAGTTGACAAGCTAAGTACTATGCATATCTAGATGCTTGTGGGAGTAGCACAAGATTTTATGGTTGACATTGAAAACATAAAAACAGTGAAAAAAGTTAGCATAGCTTGCCCTTCAAATTGGATGATAGTATTCAGTAAAACAAACGAAGTTAAAATTTCAGTTTGCTGAGGATGATTTTAGGAAGAAGAAATGACAGTTGACATATTTAAAATCACTCTTTAGCAGCTCTCAAAGTTCATCGTGATTTAAGCACCAAAACAAATCTGTACACGCCTGTCGCTTCGTGTATAATCTCAAAATATATATTTTTGGTCTACATTTACCTTGAGGTATGTGTTTCCATCTTTGACCCATCCGATGACGATATCAGAGTTGGTCATACCTCCATTGGGAGAGATACCAAATCCCACATAGCCAAGAGTCTCAGCGTGCACCTCGAAGGTGATTGTTGTATCGTCATATTTCCAGAACAGATGAACTTTACCGAAGTCATCCAAGGCGGCGTTGTGTGTGTAAGTATCTGTGGGTGTTACAAACCCATTTACGACACACAGAATAGCAATCCCTTGGAGAGCGAACAAAGCAGTTTTCTGAAACATTTTCAGCAGTACTATGGCAGCCTGTCCCAAAGCTTTGTAAGGCCGATTGTTATCTTATTTGAGTCCGACCTGTGCTCTACATTTTCGTCAAGATAAACTATCAGTCTTGTGATTGGAGCATATTCATTGCGCAACCTTAAATCATGATTATATTCTCTGTTCCAATGTCTGTGTCTTTCGACCGTTGAAGTTATCAACCCACTGAACCATTGGAAGTCGATCTCAGTCCACTATTACATGATCAGACAACTGACAATGCGAAAGAGCTTGCTGTGTTTTAGAATAAATCGAAGACGTCTTGGGACTAATCTATTGCCTATAGGAACCCATTCTCTACCCTATCAATTACGTCGATGTTTGTTCTGCTGCTTGGAAGTTTTCAGTGAAAAATTGAAAGAGTTTCAATCAAACAATATTCCTTGCCATTATTTAGAATGCTAAATGACTCAACTTAAATGTATGCAACACTTTACAAAAGACACATTGCATACAAATTATCTAATCTTCCCCTATCAGGGAAAGAAAATTCGTGACGTTGCTGTGCAACGTAAAAGAGATGTGAACTGAATGTGCTCACGTGGTTTACAACAGCTTCATTACATAGTAGTATGCTTCACAGAACAATCAGATATCCGTCAGATCATGTAGCAGGTTTCATCAATCAACTGGACACTGCTAATTCAGGGCTCGAAATGAACTTTTTTCCCTGGTAGTCCACTTGGGCTACCATTTTCTGAAGTTGGTAGCCCAGTGACAATGGCTGGTATCCCATGCGTATTTTAGTTTAGGGAATTTTTTTCATTAACAAGGGAAGAAAAAGCAATTTTTCAAGATTTTGCCCATGAAGTGAATTTTGTTAGTTATTTGATGTGAATTCTTGCACATCTTTATTACCCAATGGAAACTGGTATAATTGACGACAGTGACACTAAAACGTTTTGTAATCTATCATTGTATTGACAGCCCGTTTTATTCCCAGAGTTGCATGCCTATTTTGATAGTGGTCATGGCAATATCCACCACCTTCTCTAAAACAGACCATGGGCTTTCAGTAGTAGGGAGGAGTTTGTGATTGATATATTTTGATCAAAATACAATGAGAATACATTTCATTGGCCATCATTTTCTGTACCTGTCATCCAAGTACATCAGTTGAGATATTGAAACTTTGTTGCAAAGTTCCACCGCAAGGTTGTCTTTGCAATCTGCAAAACAAAGTCATAGTCTGGCCTTACTGTGTTCAGCTGGGGTTGACTGCATTTATCTCGTCCAATAGTGAAAGACGGACATGGCACGCCAAGTACTGACTGAATTTTATGTCCTAGGCTTTGGTAGTCCATGTGGACTACCATTTCATGGACTTTGGTAGCCCCAGGGAAAAGTTGGTAGTCTGTGGACGCGGGACTACCGCTAATTTCGAGCCCTGTAATTGCTGCACAGAACAATCAGATATCTGTCAGATCAATATCTGTAGCAGGTTTCGTCAACTGTAGAAGAATACTCTCGGAGTTATATGACTAATTACAAAACTTCATTAAATATGCATATGAGCTATTTATTAATTTGACATTGCTCAGTGCTTTACGTGACAGTTAGATATTTATCATTCATTCATTCATCCATTCATTCATTCATGTTTCATTCATGTCTTTTGCCATTGAAGCAAAATATATATATATATATATATATATATATATATATATATATATATATATATATATATATATATATATATATATATATATATATATATATACATAAATTACTTATAATTATCCGAACTACAAAGCACGACACTGAAATGGCAATTTTGGAGTCCAAAAAATATCTGTAGCTTCTTTCACCAAAGTATGTGCCATAATTTCGGAGATATATCATAAATTTCAAAATTCATAAAATATGCAAGTGACAGTCAGATATCTGTCAGGACAGTATCTGCAGCAGATTTCATCAAATTTGGTGTATTAAATATACAAATGAACTATTTCTTATTTTGACACTGCTCTATGCTTCTCAGTATACAATTTGCTATCTATCAGATCAACATTTGTAGCAGGTGTCATCAAATTTGTTGTAAGATTTTCGGAGTTATATCACTAATTACAAAAGTTTATTAAATATGCAAATGAGCAGATAATTGACATGATGCTCACAGTATCATCATAATGTTCTGAGATTGTCATCAGTGAAACGTTTCATGAAATTTTGTGTAGTATTTCTTGATATATGTCGACACTGTCATTACTGTCTCCACAGGGAAACAATTGTACGGAAAAAAATGATATGTCATCACTTAATTAATATGCAAGCCACACTGAGCAAAATCTATCAGTTGTTTTCAATAGATAGCGTGTGGTACCTGTCTATCAAAGCTGACTCGAGTCCGTTCATGCATTTTTGAGTTATTGTGTAACAGACAGACAGACAGACAGACAGATAGACAGACAGACAGACAGACAGACAGACAGACAGACAGAAGGGCGGACAGACAGACATCTCTACGACATTAGCTTACGTGTGTGAACACATGAGCTGATTACAGTAAAAAACACAAGAGTCCTGAGATAATTAGTTTTTGTCTGCAAATAACAAGTTAGAACAAAATAAATGCTTCATACAATTAAACATAAAATCCCCACGCATTGGTGAAATAAATTTGAGGATGTAATCAATATCATGTCGTTTTCAAACTTCACACGTTGTGACAGTCACTGTCCCATTCTGCTTTTCAGCTATGGTTGAAATGGACAACAGACCTTTAGCTTCATGTAGAAAGTTATTTCAAATCCTAGCCGTATACTATTTCAAAATTCCGTACTAAATGAATAAATTAAATGCAAGCAGTGCGAGTGGTGTTGTAATTTTTCACCATTAAACTAGCTATTTGCATGATCTATATTAACTATTTTATATGCTTTACTGCTACATGTGTAAATTTATTGTTCCCCGTGACATGTTGTGCTGCGGCATTTTGTAATACTGACGTGTTTTGTAATAACTTACGCAAAATGTAATAAGGGGTATCAGCATTTTGTAATAACTGACGCATTTTGTGATAACGTCTGCAGTATTTTGTAATAAACCAGTCTACGCGTTTTGTAACAAGGGTATCAGCATTTTGTAATAAAAAATTGTCTACGCATAATGTAACAAGGGTATCAGCATTTTGTAATAATTCGCACTTTGTAATAACAGTGAACGCATTTTGTAATAACTGACGCATTTTGTAATAACGTCTGCAGTATTTTGTAATAAACCAGTCTACGCGTTTTGTAACAAGGGTATCAGCATTTTGTTATAAAAAATTGTCTACGCAAAATGTAACAAGGCTGTCAGCATTTTGTAATAATTCGCACTTTGTAATAACAGTGAACGCATTTTGTAATAATTTAAAAAAACTTTTCCCAGTTTTAAACCATTAACAAATATTTTATTGACTTTGGAATGGTATTACAAAGTGTGTGTTTACTCGGTAAGTAAGTACAAAAAATTGATCGCTCCCCGACTTTCATTTCAAATGAGAAAGACTTAATTTTAGATAGCTATCAATCAATATTTTTACTAACTGATCATCTGAGGCAGGTAACTACTAGATTTTGACTGCTTAATTGTCTTATATTTGAGAGAATCATTGCTATACACACTCAGTTGATTTATTAAATAGAGGATAACGACATTCTTTCTGATGTATGGCAGACAACCAGCAATCAAAAGGTAGATACTCTGATAAAATAAAATATAATAACATAAAATAAATTATTTTACATCTGCCTTCGCAAACAATAGAATCAAGATTCCGTAAAAACGGGCACGCAACGGGCATGCGATAACCCCTTTACTTTCATATTTGATGATAAACATTGCGGCATTGAATGGCTTACATGGAGGAAACCCTTAGCGCGACGTCTGTCACCGGCAGCCACCTCCTTGTTGTGATCGAAACTCCATACTGTACATTGAAAATAACTTCTGATAAAAGAAACAGAAGTAAATGTATTACGACTGTTTGAAGGTGAAAAATATTATGAGGTAATAACGAAAGTGTTTATCGAGACGGCACTGTACAAATATGGCAAGACATCGCTGCTCGGCTAGTGCATCGAATGTTGGATGAGCGCGCAAACAAACATGGCGTTTACCCTTAACCCGCTCGCAGTTAAGAAAGCGATGCATAA
>LD361603.1:10080-24785 GCA_001465055.1 Ptychodera flava | reverse complement strand
ATATATATATATACATAATTCCTCTCTATATATACATTTTCCACCTCTTCTATCTTTAAAAAGAGCTTGATTGTGTAAATTAATTTTTTTACATTTGGCGCCTCGTATTTGGAAGATCCTTAAGACAGCTTGCACTCACACAAATTTCGGCCACATATCTAAAAGCATTGAAACAAAACATAGGGAAAACCGATTTTTGATTTTTTCATTAATTGTTAGGACGGATGTCCTTTTGATAGGCGGATGTGTGAGATGTGAGGTTTTTTGTTCTCTTGTCAAAAAGATTTGCAAAATACTATTATTTGCTCTATTTCAGTTGTTTAATCTTATACGTCTTTCTCCGAGCTCCTCTTCATTGGAGAATATTCACACACCTTCCACGTTTCATGGTGAGTGAAGGTTCAATCAGATGATATTGAAAATACACTTACGAAATGATACCAGCTCTGTTATTATGTATCGCTCATTCAAGGTAAACATGTAACGAAAGAAGTACTAAGTCTTCTATGTAGATAAGTGATTGCTTGCCACCGAGCCGGCGGCAGTGAAGAACCAGGTATTGGCTGACTAGCATATGTATAGCATTAACTGCATAGCAGATGAATAGCATATGTATGACTGTATAGCATATAACTGTATATAGCATAATGAGCCAGGTATTGACTGTATAAGCCTATGTTGTTTTGTTTTTTTGAATTTCTTTAAAGGGAAACAGTCGTCGGAACTGTGCCTGTGCGAGTTTTTTGTTAAATAAACAATATGTATTTCGTGCACGATATCTAGATGCATCTCATCATCATAGCTACAACATTTAAATTATACGATGTAGATTATGACAGACATGTTTTAACTTTCATCAATCACCATCGTACCTTGGATACAGTGTTTACATTGGTCGCATGGGTCCCATACGACCTTTGAGCTCAGTTCCGAAGACGGTATCCCCCTAATGTAGTATGCGCCTCGAAACTTTGCCCGGAACTTCCCTCAAGGCAACTTTCAAAAACTCTCATTCCAAATCAAGAATAAAAAGCAGGAGTCGCAGTGCAAATTTTGGCACAAGAAAGACAAACTATTTGAAATTCAAAATGCCAGTATCAGCTAATTCAGTTGATTTGCATGTAGAAATGTAAGAAAATATTCTTGCAATATTGTCATATTCTTGAAACTTTCGCAAAAGACTTGGAATAAGAAGTAAGTTTGAATATCATACTAGAAAGTTGTGTCACCGTGCTACCTTTCAAGACAAAATGCCAAGTTATGTGTAAATCTGAACCTTTGCCACATGTTTGCAACTTCATTGAAAGTGTTATGATCAACATAATGGATAATATTCACCACAGGTTAATTCTAAATCCGAGTATATATCCCCAATCAGGAAAGTTCATTAAAATATGCAAATTAGGAATTGGCTGAAGTGAAAATGTTAAATGACTTTCAATAATGCCGAATCATAGTATCTTTAATGTAAAAAGCAATTCGTCAACTTTGGTCTATTCAAGACAGATAAATATCCTTAATTAGGAAAGTTCATTAAATTTGCAAATAAGAAATTGGCTAAAGTAAAACTGCTTATTGACTTTCAATGTTGTATCATAGTATCTTTAATGTACATAGCAAGTTTCGTCAAATTTGGTCTAGTCAATACATATAAATATCCGTTATTCGGAAAGTTCATTAAATATGCAAATTAGGAATTGGCTAAAGTATAAGTTTAATGACTTTCAATAATGTTGTTTTATAGTATCTTCAATATATGTAGCAAGATTCATCAACTTCAGTCAAGTCAATTCAGATATATATCCCTAATTAGTGAAGTTCATTACATATGTAAATAAGGAATTGGCTAAAGTGAAACTGCTTAATGATTTTCAATAATGTTATATCATAGTATCTTCAATGTACATAGCAAGTTTCATCAATTTCGGTCAAGTCAATTCAAATAAATATCCCTAATTTCAAAAGTTCATTAAATATGCAAATTAAGAGCTTGATGAAGTAAAAATGCTTAATGAGTTTCAATAATGTTAAATCATAGTATCTTCAACATGTCAATATTGTCAATTTTGATCAAGTCAAATCAGATATATATCCCTGATAAGGAAAGTTCATTAAATATGCAAATTATCCATTATCTTTTATGTCACCCCTTAATATCTTTCACAGCTGATATATCTTGGTGTGATCAACATTTGTAGCCAATCTCATCAAATTGTTTTCAGTCGTTGTCAATATATATCCATTTTTTTCTAAAATCATTAATTATGCAAATGAGCAAAAAGTAAGCAATCCACACCCACCAAAAACTAATCAGTTCTTGCCATTTGCAAACTGAATCTATGTACCAGATTTGATTCTGATCTGATGAACCGTTTTTGAGATATTGAGTACACAGACAGACACACAGACAGACACACAGACAGACAGACATCGTTGCGACATATGCTCACGTGTGTCAACACGTGAACAAAAAATCAGAAAAATGACTATGTTCGCTGACAACTTTTACCCGTGTGTTTTACTGAAATTAAAGGAAATGACGAAAAAGTAAGTATGTTTGCAGTTGGAAAAGCACAGGGTAGGGGTACTTTAAGACTCCCTTATAAAAACCAGATATGAACTGAATATGCTCACGTGTTTTACAACAGGTTCATTAATAGTAGTACACTTCACAGAACAATGAGATATATGTTATCACTATATGGAGCAGTTTTTTCAACTTTGCACAGTACTCTTAGCGTTTAATCACCCATTACAAAACTTTATTTAAAATGCAAATGAGCTGTTAATTAACTTGACACTGCTCAATGCTTTATGGGACAATTAGATATCCATCAGATCAACATTTACAGCACGTTTTATTTAATTTAATGCTGTAATTTTAGAGTAATGTCACTAATTACAAAGTTCATTAAATATGCAAATAAACCCTAAATTAGCTTGACACTGTTCAATGACACTAACCAAAATCTAATCAGTTCTTGCAAGTAGCATTTTGTACCTGTGTACCAAATCTGACTTGAATCCGTTCAGGCGTTTTTGAGTTATCGTGTAAACAGACAGACAGACAGACAGACAGACACACACACACTAACACACACGCACACACACACACACACACACACGGACAGACAGACAGACATCGCTATGACATTAGCCCACGTGTTTACACACGTGAGCTAAAAAACCCCAGCACGGTGACCCCCTTTTTCTGTTTATATTTCTTGATATAATTGATCAGAGTACAACATATGCAAAACTCAGAAAAATGACAATATTTCTAAATTTGAGTAGACCCCCTCCTCAAGCCGTTAACATGTTTCCTTACTCCAAGAGGTTTAACATTTGAGTCCCTACAAGATGTAGGCCAGGAAAGTAGCGGAAGCATTTGAGCGTCCTAATATCTGTCCCCCAAGTGCAGACTATCTTAATGTTGCACATGATTTATGAAGCAGACAGTAATTTTGCTATCTCCTCTTCTGGCCGATTTTAGTAAGGCATGTGGCAAGATAATAAATGCTTTTGAGACTCACACGCGCCAAGGAATCCGAACCATTCTTGCACCTACCATTTAAGATACGGAAACCGAAGCTATCAATAAAATCTTCAAAATTTCTGCCAATTCCTGCGGTTCACACCTTGAGGTTGCCGTACGTTGAGATTCGTTCTAGACTTATAAGCACAGAGATCAGAGAACATTTGTCCAAATGTCTAAAGTTAAAAAAATGCATTATGGATACAAAAAATAAATTCACATGTCACTTATACATTTCATTTGGGAGTTCACATGCATAGACACGTTTACTTATGCTGTATAGAAGCTAAAAAACACTATATACGTTGGTGGAAATTGAAACTATTTGTCAAAACACCGGAAGACAGTTCTTTGAAATCTAAATGCCGGTAGTAGAAGTATTCCCACCTTAATAGGTTGAAACGAGATGCCTCACTCAACACCTCGTTCTGTCGTCCCCCACTCCGATATGTTCTTGAGCCCCATCTTCCGTATGATAAAGTCCACATTATCGGTATAAAAGCATGATTTCAAGGCCTGAATCACAATGGTTTGAGTCGAACCGTTAGCAATACTGAGACTAGACATATTGTCTAAATTGAGGAGTTTCAAACACTGTAGCGCTTAATTATCGTGTAGGCGATAATATCAGTCAATAATAAAGAAACCGTCTCTGAAGAATTGAAACATTGCCTGGCGGAAGGCAACACATAGTCGGCACACATACCGCTAACTGTCCAGAGCGCATCATTTGCAAAAGTTGTTTGTGCAAATCTGTTGGTGTTGTTTTGACTGTGTCTGACCTCCTTCCAGACAATGCTTCAACTTTGGCACATTTTTTATACTTTATTTGATACCCGTTTTCATTACAGTGTTGAAAACTGAAACAAAACACCGGAAGATTCTTTAAACATAAATGCCGGTGGTAGAAGTATTCTCGTGTTAATGGATTAAAACGAGATGCCTCACTCAAATCTTCTCGCTTTGTTGTCCTCCCCTCCGGTTTTGTTCTTGAACCCAGTCTTCCGTATGGTGAAGTCTGTATGATCAGTCTGAAAGCATGCTTTTCAGGTCTATTTTACTTGTTATTATATCTTCGGAAGACCAACAGAGTCAACTTCAATATCTACAGATTCTTCGCTACTAGGTTATGGAGCTCATATGGGAAATTGACCATTTCAGGAGTCTTGTCAGCAGCCCAGAAACAACAACACTTCGGTAGTATCGGTAGTGTCGTATTTGAAAAGGCAGGGTTGTAACCCGGTCCAATTCTCTCTGAATCCTTACTTGGCATCTAATGAATTGATGCATTGTCAGAAATATCAGGATCAGGGCAGCTCACATACCAGGCAGGTGCAATTTGATAGCAGATGCTCTGTCAATAAGACGATCTATCCCAAAAGAGTGGTCATTGAAATGTCAAGTGGTGTTGTCCCTTTTTTGAAGGTGGTGGACAAGCCTCATATAGATCTATTTACAACAGCGCACAATGCCCATCTGCAGTTGTACTGTTCTTCGACTACTAAGCTATGGTAGGAGTTCTATTGTATGCTGACTAAGGAGCAGAGGCAAAGGATCCCTTCCCAATTTCCTGGACAAATATGTCTGCATACGTGTTTCATCCTGTGTCTCTTTATTCCCAGAGTTCTGAGCAAGATAAGACACGAGGAGCGTGTTGTCACTCTGACAGTGCCGAAGTGGCCAAGACAACCATGGTTTCATCAATTGCTAGCGTTGCTCATATAAATTCAAATAGAATGTAAAATTTTCTTTCTTGGCGTCTTCCACTGGTATTGAATTCACTTAGGCAAGATCCTTATGAGCCTATCAATGATTCTGAATTGAAACATTGAACCATGAACTGTGTTTGTCACAGCTGTGGCATCTTGACGTAGACCTAGCGAGAAATTATGCTTTGTCTATCGACAGAGTATATCTCAGTTTGGAGACGACATTGTTACATTGTTACCTAGGGCAGGTTTTCTTCCCAAGAACGAATCTTTATCTCATGTTGGTACGGGTACAATCAGTCCTAATCTTGATAATAAGTCGAGTGATTCTCGGGATAAACTGATTTTGCCTTGTAGGACTCTTCATCACTTGATTAAGGCAACTGTGTAGCTTCATGGTAATACAAAACAATTCTTCATAAAGGTATCCTCAGGTCAGCATGAACCAGTGTCCAAAGACACATTATTTTTAGATGGTTAAGGGATACAATCTAACATGCCTATTACTCTTCCGATGACGAACGTATATATCTGCATTCGATCAGGGCAAATGATAGGCGACTCAGACTGCCTCGCTGGATGGTCTTGTTTAAGGCAGTTTCAGATGATGAAATTTTGAAAGCTGGCATTTGAACTTCATCAAATATCTTTATTGACTTTTACTGAAGGATGTGACCATGGAAGCTAGCTTTCCTTCAGTGTCTTCGATGTTTGGTTCTACCTAAGTTGAGGGAGTATGTTTAGTCTTACCTTCGTCAGGTTTCGATTCCATATAATTATTATACTTTATTTCAAGAGGGTAGTCTGAGTCACAAAATATATTGTAATTTATATCAGAGCCCTCGCAAAGGAAATTATACAAATAGAGAACAAACTATTGTGATGAAAGAGAATAAATATAATCACTGGAAAAACAGTGAGTACTTACTGATACAATCTGGAAACATATTTTGAAATAAAGCATATGACAAAGGACAAACTAATTAATCCAGAGAAGAACCTTCATTCATATCCTTGTCGTAGAGAAAATTACACAGCTGAGTTTTAAACTGTCGCATATACACTCCAAATGTTTCTAATGGAAAGAGGAATATCATCCAAAATGATAGTTGCACGATAAATAAATGACGTTTGTCAATTACTCGTCTTGAATGAAGAAGCATATAAATTACGGCCACTGGAACCACCAGTATTTAGATCATTCATATGAGATACATATCGGAAATGGTTTAAATAGTCGGGCGACTTTAAAAGTGTGTACAGCAATGAAATAATCAATACGAAAGTCAATCGGTAGCCATTTAAGACGTGAAAAAAGAGTTTTTGTCGACACTGTGATATCAACTCCAAGTATGACTCTACTGGTCCTTTCTTGAAGTTTATAAATTCTTTGCAGATTCGCCTTTTTAATATTGCCCCATGCAATGCAGCAATAATCAATTACAGACATAAAAATAGCATTGTAGACTAACAAAAGGACCTTTACAGGTGTTAAAGGACGTAGCTTAGCAAAATACCTATTCTTATGGACAGTTTCTTGCATAGATTATCGGTATGAGTATCCCAACTTAAGATACTATCAATCTCAGTGCCCAAAAAAGTGTAATTAAAACATTTACAATGGCAATAACTCAAGAAGAAACCGGTAAAATATTGTGTCACAGATTTTAACTTCAACTTCTTTAATATTGATGGCTGAAACACATAAGCTTCGATCATCTTCAAACATGTCTATATCTAAGTTGCCAACTTTACGACATAGGGGAAGGTCATTGATAAAAATTAAAAACAAAAGCGGCACCAAAATGGAACCCTGTGGAACACCAAAGACAGTTGGCAAGACCTTCGAGTTTCACATTAATAGTTAACGACTTGACTACGACCTGTAAGATAAAAGCGAAAGCATTCTAAAGATGAACTATTTATGCCATAGATTCAAACTTTGTAATACGAGGATCATGGTTCACAAGATCAAATGCGTTACAAAGATCTAAACACAATAAACCGCTGTATAATCTACCATCAATATTCTTCAGAAGTTGGTCTGTAAGCTTAAGACGGGCAGTATGACATGAGTCAAATTGTCTGAAACCAAAGCGCTAATAATTAGGTTTTTGTCTGGAGGCAGTTATAAAGGCTATTACAAATATGCTTCTTAAGTATTTAGATAAAGCAGGTAGAACAGAAATAGGCCTGTAGTTACAAATAACATTATTTAGCCTATGTTTATTGACGGGAACAACTCTAGCTAACTTAATACAGTTGGGAAAAGAACTATTAGTGCTTGACATATTAAAAATATTGGTAATTGGTATTGGTATTATTTTCATAATTTTTGCTAATTTCTGAGACTTTCGCCTGGAGGTTCTATCAACTGTTGTACGTTGGAATTTGTTCTAGACTTATGAGCACAGAGCTCACAGAATGACATTTGTCTAAGTATTTAAATTTTAAAATGAATTTTTGGTTCCAAAATAAATTCACCTGTAACCAATACTATGCGCGCGGGAGTTTACGTGCACAAACATGCCACGTTTACTTATGCTGTAGAAGCGAAGATAAAAATAACATATACGTTTGTTGGTGGAAGTTGAAACCAAACACCTGAAGACGTTTCTTTAAAATCTAAATGTTACTAGTAGAGGTATTATAACGTTAATGATTTGAAACGAGAGGCTTTACTCAACATTTTCTCATTCTGTTGTCCACCCCTCAGGCTTTGTTCTTGAACCCTATCTTCCGTATGATAAAGTCTGTATGATCATTCTGAAAGCATGATTTCGGTCTAAATTATTGTTAAAATCCAACCGGAATTATGGAAAAACTCCGCTATCACTAACAGACGGTAATTTTATGATGTAAAGACTTGCTACAAGTGACTTTCTCAACTATCTCTTTTGCTAATCGTTTTAGTGTTGACATTGATTTTTTACATTCATAGTACATCATCTTTTACATTCATTTAAAGTAAAAGGACTGAAGAACACTCGTTAAAACATTTCTACTCCTGGCTATCAATTTTCCCATGGTTATCTTCTTGATCTCATTGTGTTGATCCTTTTAATAAACTCGTTGTGACCTTGCCAGAGAGCAAAAGAAAGTCATGCCTCTGGCGACACGTCCCAACCTTTTGAAACTTTGCAACAAATAAGCAACACAAAATTGGACGAAAAATGCAAACTCTTACAACTACTGTGAAAGCACATTCTGCGTCATCCTCCTACTTACCTGTCATAGTTACCGCTGGGTTATCCTATTTCAAATTGCTGCCTTCCAGAACGAGGCGATAACATGTGATCTCATCAAGGACAGAAATTGTCATGATATTCCATTTTACAGTTCTCGGTCATCCTACACAAGGGCAAACGACTTGTTAGTATATCTTCGGAGGACCAACAGAGTAAAGCTTTTTAGGGCGTTTCTCTGTCCGGCAGCGCTCAGAGGTTAGAATAACCAGAGGTGCTTCTAAACAAGGTTAGGGAGCTCATATAGGAAATTGGCCTTTTCAGGAGTCTTGTCAGCAGACTACAAACAACACCACATTCACTGTTTTTAGCTTCACGCAGCATGAGCAAGTTTTAAGGTCCCCGTCCCTCATATCTTGGGAAAATTGGTTCTTGTAAGGCCAGACAATTCAACGTAGTATCGTATTTGACAGGCAGGGAGGGGGGGGGGAGGAATCCAGTTCCCATCTCTCTGAATCCTTGCTTGGCATCTAATGAACTGGTACATTGGCAGAAATATCAGGATCACTGGAGCTCACATACCAGGAAGGTGAAATTTGGTAGCAGATGCTTAGTCCATGATACGATCCATCCCAACAGGGTGGACACTGAAACGTCAGGTGGTATTGTCCCTTTTGAAGGTGTTGGACAGGCCTCATATAGATCTGTTTGCAACAGCGCACAATGCCTATCTGCAGGTGTAATGTTCTCCGATACCAAACCAAGGAGTAGAGGCGATCGATCCCTTCCCAATTTCCGGGACAAACATGTCTGCGTATGCTTTCCCCAAAGTGTCTCTGATTCCCAGAGTTCGAAGCAAGATAAGACACGAGGAATGTGTTGTCATTCTGATAGCGCCAAATTGGCCAAGACAACCATGATTCCCTAAATTGCTGGAAATGTTCATATAAATTCCAATAGAATAATAAACTTGCTTTCTTGGCGTCTTCAACTGGTATTAAATTCACTAAAGCGAGTTTCTTATGAGCCTATCAGTCATTCTGAATCGAAACATTTAACCATGTGTTTCTCACAGCTGTGGCATCTGGACGTAGAGGTATTGAGAAATTATCCTTTGTCTATAAACAGTGCGTATCTCAGATAGGAGCCAACAGGTGTTACATTGTTACCTAGGGCAGGTTTTCTGTCTAAGAATGAAACTGTATCTTATGTTGTTAAAGATATACAATCAGTCCTAATCTTAATAGTACGTCTGGTGATTTCTCAGGATAAATTGATTTGCCCTTGTAGGACTATTTGCCACTATATTAAGGCGACTGCATAGTTTAGTAGTATTACAGAATAATCGTTCAATGAGGTATCCCAAGGTCAGCATTGACCAGTGTCCAAAGACGCTATTTCTAGTTGGCTATGGGATATACAAATCAACGTGTCTGTGATTCTTTAGATGACAAAAATAGACTTCTGCATTGATACGCGACTCTTGCTCTCCCGTGCCTTGTTTAAGGGTGTTGCAGATGATGAAATTTTGAAAGCTGGCTTTTGAACTTCATCACATACCTTTATTGACCTTTACTCAAGGATGGGCATATGGAAGTGAACTTTGCTTCAGCGTCTCTGATGTCTGGTTCTACCTAGGTTCAGGGAGTTTGTTCAGTTGTACCTTTCTCCTTATAAGCTTTAGATTCTGTATAACCTGAGAGTGACAGTGACAGTTAAGTAGGAGGATGAAGTAGAATGAAAGTTTTCCCCAGGAAACCTTTTTCTGCGAAAACTCCAACTTACCTGTCGATCCTCTCCCACCTCACAGATATTTGATAGATTATTGTGAGCCTGAGAACTGATTAAATATGGGAATCTTATGGCGGTTTCTACCTAGGATGATATCACATGTTGTGCAAATGTTTGCCTCGTTCTGGAAAGCAACAAAAGAGATAACTAAAACGTAACAGTGACAGGTAAGTAGTTCTCTCAGAAAGATGTTTTCTGGCTGGGGGGCTTTTAGATTAACGGAAAGAACACAATTAATAGAAAAGGAGGAAAAGAAAATTCGGGGACGTGCAAGGAAGAGGGCCTTGGAAATTCCGTTCCCGACATTTTAGTCGTCGCAAATCATACAGATAATACCGTGAATGGCACAAAAAACGCTGTTTTCTAAGATTGTTTTCTAAGATTGAAAAAGCTGTATTTCAATGATTGAAGAGCATAATTATGCAATAATGGAACATCACTTCTTATCTCTGCATAGGCTACTATTCTTATTGGCCAGAGTTTGTGCTTGTGCGCACTGGGCACTAACGATGACTATCAAATGTAAATATGAGAAAGGAAAGTTATATTTCACTATCAAAGAGAACTAAAAGGACAGGTAGTGGGCTGTGACAAAAACGGCATCAGGCTAGTTATTAATCAAATAGATATAGCTAGCTTTGTATTAAATTTTTTCTTCGAAGTTTTCTCCACAGACTTCCGTATAACTAACATTGATCTTTTTTTGGTGAAATTCCAAAATCACGCATCTTGTATACATGTTTACTTTTCGCCCATCTATATTCTAGTTATGTTTTAAAAGTTTGTCACAGTTTGCCCTATAAACTCCTACTGTGACATACACAAATACAAAAATTAAGGAGTTCTTCCATGTTACAAGTGCTAATTAGTTTCGGAAATTCACTGAAGTTTGACTCCATGAAAAAATTATTCCGGTTAATATTGTTTTCTCAAATCTGAATACACTTGATACTCTCAAAGGTAACGGTGTTCGTCTTCTACAACTGACTTTCAGCAAAATTTGCAAAGTCTGACCGATACATCAAGTTTTTGTCTTCTGCCTTACCCTATTGCTAGGGGAGAACAGACCAGCCGAAACTAGTCAACAGCTGCACAGTGTAATGACAACATGGTAGCTCAAATATTTCGCAAACGCGAGAATACTTTTGAAATGCAAATAAGTACGAAGATTTGATTTCAGAAAGAGTGTACCCTTCCGTTGTTGTCTAAAGATATCCTAAAGTCTTGTGTCAAAAAGTGACAGAAACTGTTGTTTACTACCTATTTCCTTTGCAAGCCAGGCATAACCAAAAACCGTTTGAGAATAGTATGTTCCTTATAGATGTTGCCAATGTGTGTCTCCCCCTTGAATCCGGATTACGCATGTCTTAGCTGCCTGTCCTCGGGCATCTCAAGAAGTTTTAAGTGGAAACGAATACATCGCTTTAAAGTTCAAACATGAATGGGAAGTCGTCTGCATTCGTCTAGTACCGGTTAATTTGTCTATCCTGCACCAAGTCCTCTTCACCCTCTCTATTAATTACATCATAATAGTTAACACCGTAAATATCCGAACTGTAACAGGATAGGCAGAATCATAACATCAAAAACTCAGAATTGAGAATGATAATCGAAACACCAAAGCCTAATTCCATCTGGCAATTGATAACAAAGTCAAAGACTGACTAGCTTGACTTGCCGAATTCTCTACAGCTTTCGACAAGTTATTTCGTGAAGAAACAATTAAATCAAAGTAATTGTATGTATTATTAAACAACACATAGAAGAGTATTACAAAAATACCAGTTTTCCCATCGTGTTGTATGTCCGCCATTACTGAATATCATGACTTTAGTTTTTTTGCAAGTGAACTCACATACACAATTTTGTACAGGACTGCTGAAAGATATTTATTAGATGTTGTAAATTCCTGACTGAATCTGAAAAAATGGCTACATCATCTGCATAAAGTAAAGCAAAAAGAGCATACAATTCTTGTGTTAGTTGAACACCCATTTGCCTAGATGCCATAAGCATGGAATTCAATTTGTCAATGAAAAAAATGAACAGAAACGGACTTAGAATGCCCCCTTATTTGACGGCACCTGGCAGTCGAAGTAACCTGACGTACATGCAATGTTGCCAGCCCTCACACATTATTTACTGTTACTAAACATAGAATATAAATTACAATGCGTATTCCCATTTACTCCTGATATAATAAGCTAATATTATAGTAGTCGGGAGTAGTTAACTGTAGCAAAAGCCTCGGAAAAGTTCACGAATTGACAGAATAGTTTCCTAAACCCAATGTTCAAATATTTTTGAATTATTGCGTGTAGAACCAAAGTTCTGTCTGCAGCACTTTTATATTTGTGAAAGCCAGTTTGGCAATCTGGAAGAAAATTTGTGTCATTGGACCAACTGACTCGTTCATTTTAAATGAAGTAAAAATCTTACCCAGAGCATTAAGAAGGGAAATACCTATTTTATGGATCTTTTCTTGCACCAGTTTTGAACAAAGGCAAGACAACCTCTACCAACCATTCACAAGGGAACAACCCAGGGTCAAAAATAAAGTTAAACAATTATACAAATAAAGGCAAGATTATTTCGGCTGCATAGCTGTAAAACTCATTTTGTATCCCGTCTTGACTTTACTCAATATAAATCATCACTTACAACATCACTTATAATCTGCACTAAACTCAAGTTTTCATACATCGGTTTAACCTGTATCATTTCTTATCTTGAGTTGGTAGAGGGTATGCGTTAAAATATATCTTTTATGCATCATCTTCTCAAGACGTAAGAAAACATTTTGAAAAACATCACTCATTAATAAGGGCATATACACTTATTAAGTACTGATGATATCTGTTGTGTTTCTAAAATGGTTGCTTTTTTCCAGGAAGCGTCTCAGCTCAAATCCTTTCCGTACACTCCTTGTAAACATTTGTACGAAATATCATAGTGTCTTCTGTAAATTTAACGATGGTTATTTTTCTCTGTGCACAATTTTAAATACGGCGCACACATAATCTCCGTTATTACCTTACATGTATCTCATAAATCAATATTACTTAATAGGTTAATAGTTAGGAGATTTAATTCAAGTCGATTACGCCAATAACGAAATTGGAAATGTTTATGTTGAAAATATTTTATAAAAAAATAAAAAAAGTTAGTTATATCCATCAATGCAAATTAAAGGTAATCAAAGGTAATGTCGTCAGTGGTTGGTGTATATTGATTACTTACAATTTAAATTTACCGTAATCACGTGTTGTAAGACTTGCGGTTTGTGTAATGTCATGCATTGCGACAGTGTCAGAACCAATTAGAATTCACGAAAGAAAGCTATTCTTAACTGCCCAAATCTAGCTTTAAAGGCTACCTTCTGATTAAAGGTCGACTCTGAAAAGGTCAAGAGATTGTCACTCATAGAATTTTTAAACGACTATACGTTAGTGATTTAGGTGTGGGTTTTAGTGATATGTAAAGCCAGAATAGTCTCTTGGTTATTGTTTAGAAATAAACTGTCAGTTTATCACTCTTAAAAGAGAAACATGAATTGGCAAGCTAGCTGTTTGTTGGTTATGTTTAATACAGGGGCATTATCCTTAACCCAGATTCTCTATGATTATTGTTTGAAATTATTTTACCCCTCCCGTAAACATAACACCCTTCAGTGTATGCTTTGATATTACGAGAATAACACAAAATTACATATTTAAAAAGCGTGTATTGCAAAGTATTCGGTGAATGTGATAGGAATTCTAATTTATTGTAAATTTCGTCTCCGATTCAGATTTTCTGTTCACCTGAGTTGAAATCTTGTAGCTGCACACCGCTGTTCTCATACACCTTAACCGGCGCGTTGTGACTGTCTGTGAAGTGAAGTGCTTTCCGGTAACGTGACCTGCAGTAGGTGTATACGGGAAAGGCGCATGCACCAAGTGCTACCGCGAGGATAAAGCCGCCAAGGAAAACCCCGACGTAACTGCTCGTCTCATGGCTTCGGCACACCTCGCGAATGATTACCTTCGGTCTGTTGGAATCGGAAGAACTTGCGTTTACGGAGACGCCGAATAGTGTTGTTTCTTGACCTCGACCGGTACGGTTGTGTACGACGCATGCGTACATTCCATCGTAGGCTCCGGTCACGCTGTATATATTCAGCACTTTCCCGCCAAACCCGAGGGTAATATCCTCTCTGTCATTGCTAAGGGTGAGGACTGTCTTGTTAGGTAAAATCCACGATATCCTGTTGAAGGTCCCGTCGCCCGTGTCACATCTCAGTTGTACGTCTCCACCCTCATTAACAATTGCCAAATGAAACAAGTCAGAAAAGACTGGAGGTCGTGAGCATACCATGTTCTCGGCGGCCACGTGCAACAGACTACTTCCGGCGAGTTCTGAAGGCCACTCACAAATGATATCAAATGATTCCCTATTTGGAGTGTTCAAACCTGCCAACCACTCTTTATAACCTTCCAAATGACA
>LD361596.1:7565-19325 GCA_001465055.1 Ptychodera flava | reverse complement strand
GCTCCAACCTACTAGTAGCTGCCTTGTCAACATCACAGAATGGGTAAGTCAGCGATGTCTGCTGTGAGTCTAGTGTGGTCTTGACATGTGGTTAGTTTGGTGTAAGATGTTAAACTTCAACATTACTTTCACAGGATATCAACTTACAGAAGGTATTGCTATTATCTTTCTTGGCAGAGGTAACATAAAAATGTTGGTCTTGGTTCTAATGAGTCTAGAGTGTCAGTCTTGTCTGTCTGTGAAGACAAAATTTGCATCACAATGTGAATCTGCAGAAAATGATAACTTATTCAATGTCCCACTTGTTGCATAGCATTCTGCAGTGTAAAAGCCAACTCTATCATAGCAGTTTTCAAAAAGCTTGAGGTAATTTAAAATAATTTGTAGACCAATTTACGCCAAACCCTGTAAATAGGTCCACACTCATTATTCATAACGATACGGTTTGGGCTATACCATTGTGGTCAACAGGTTAAATGTCAGAGAGCTGTTATTTTGACATGACAGGAAATGCTCTTCACCTGACAGTTTACTTTATTTTGAAAATTTAGTCAAATTGTTGCCATACCCCCAACTCTGGGAAATATTCATGTACATTTCATGTTCACAATCACAGTAAATGAAATCACAACTAACACTGATTGTAGACATTTCAAAGAAATTTAACAAGTGAATTTGTCTTGCTCTGTGTATTTGTTGACAGCCTCCATTTGTGATAGCGTTGGACGAAGTGGAACTGATTCATTTTGAGCGTGTACAGTTCCACATCAGGAACTTTGACATGGTCTTTGTCTTCAAGGATTACTCCAAGAAAGTATCCATGGTCAATGCCGTACCAATGAGCTCCTTGGACCAAATCAAAGACTGGCTCAAGTAAGGCCTAGGTTGCTCATCATGTGAATGACGATAATAATGATATTTACCGTACTCGTCCGAGTATAAGCCCTTGCTCGTGTATAAGCCCCCCTACTGATTTTAGAGGATTTTAGAAAATACATTACATCCGTGTATAAGCCCCTACCCTAGTGTAACTCAAATACAGAAAGGTTAGGAGAGTATATTTGGTCATTTAACTTGGCAAAATTACTTTTAGATAATAAAGAAACTATTAAAACATGTTAAAACGATGGGAAACTGGAGTTCCCTTGACAATATCGTAAGGAAAATGACACGTTTTTCCAGTACTATCTTGATTCTTTGACCCTGCTCACCCCCGTCGCCTAAATAGAACAGTCTCACTCATGTCCGCCATTGTTTATTTTCATTCACGGCCACGATGTTTTCATGCTTGAAACATGCAGTTTCTTTTGTTTGAAGCAATTATCCTTTCATTTGTGAAGACTTTTCCTGGTGAATATTGCAATTTTCACTGCTATGTTGTTGTTTTCACAAGATGTAGACAGTTTGATATTGGAATATTGAGTTGCCTTTCCGTGTGGGCAATGCATGCCTGTTCACATACTGTTGATCAGCAGCATACATTACGTCTTTGTTTCAAGTTTGGGGGTTTTTTTGACACTGAAATTTCACCAAAATGTCATTTCTGTATTCAGAGATTGTACAATCAATTTCTTTGGATGTGTAAGTCGATTTTGAAAGCGATAGAAAGATCGAGTGGTGTTGAAAAAAATCGTGCATAAAATTAGCATAAATTAAGCGTCCATGCCAGATAACACAGGGTTGCTCGAGTATAAGCCCCTCCCCTAGTTTTACCGCTGTTTAGTGTTGCCGAACCGGGGGCTTATACTCGGACGAGTACGGTAACATTCCAATTCCTATAGAAGTCACTGTTTTTATTGTGCTGTGCTCAGCATTTGATGTTATCATTGTGACAGTGAAGTAGCAATGGTGTTAGTGGAACAGTAAGATACTAATACAAAAATCCACATATCATAAAGTTTGTCTTGTGTGTATTATTTTGAAGTGGGAAGCATACCGTATGTACAGTCTTGAGGTATAGCTGCGCTGTTTGTGACGCCCTCCATCCATCCACAGCCAACAGTTTCTGCACTTTCAACATTGCCATGAATAACAATAGTGTCAAAATATGGTCATCTATATATTTGGCTATCTGATATTGATCATGAAAATATAAAGTATATTGATTTAAGAGAGTTCAAAGATTAGTAAAAAAATTTTCTCTCACTTGAGTATATAGCTCTTGCTTGAGTTTTAACTTACATAAATGCAAGAACTGTGTCTTTTGAAAAGCACCATGACTCTCCTGAATACTTCAGAACTCAATCTTACGCCACCTGCTGTTAATTGTTTGGTTAACAATCTTTCCATCAACTGTCTCTGTATGTCAATTGTTACATAGTTCCTGTGATATCAAGTACACAGAGGGGGTACAGTCACTCAACTGGGCCAAAATTATGAAAACCATTGTTGATGATCCAGCAGGATTCTTTGAGCAAGGCGGATGGAATTTCCTGGAACCAGAGAGTGAGGTAACTATACTTGTCATACAGACTACACAACTCATCACCATCATATTTCAACTGATTGTTTGTCTGATTATTTCACTGGTATTTATGGACTGTTATTACAGGATTCACAGCACAAACAGTACTTAGAAGTACACCTTACATGAAATTATTACTGTTATTTCACACTTCAGGCATTAGACGACTACACCTGAAACCTGTAGTGTTATTCATTACAGTAGAAACACCTTGTGATGATAAAATCAAACTCTGCAAAAGATATGTTTGTGCTGTACCGAAGCAGTCATGAATCACAGAGTTACACCAATCATCTTACTGTGTGGAAGAATTCTCATGAACTTGACTCAAGATGTAAATTGTAGTTTGTAGGATTTGCAACCATCAATTTCCAAGTGACCATTTCCTAAATTTTTAAACCCATGTTGTCAGCTTTACACTTGAAGACTTGACCATCTTGCCACAGTGCAATTACATAATCATTTGTCTTTATTTCAAGTCTGAAGGAGATGATGATGATGAGGATGAAGATGCAGCGTATGAACCATCAGATTTGGAAGCTGAAGACGAGGTAGGCGACTCAGAAAGTGAAGAGTTTTCAGAAGATATGGAATCAGAAGCAGAATCTGATTGGTCGGGTAAGGTTCTAATTAGCATATTTTCATTTCATCGGTCAGGCTAATTATTATTAACATGCGTTCAATTTCCTTGGTCAGGTCAATGCTAATTAGTATACAGTGAGTGTCACTGGTCAAGTCTTTCTTGGTGAGCATCACGCCGCGAGCACGGGTAGGGCTCTAGATTAGGATAACATATTTATCTATTTTCACCTAGGTGTACAACTTTTTAGCAAATAATGTTATATAAATCAAACTGAAATCATATTCCTTGCCATGTTATCATGTGCATGAAATTGTCAGTCACTCATTCTTTGTTGCCGTACAAAAAATGCACTACTATAAATCACCACATTTTGACCAAGTTGTCACAGTGGTTTAAAACTTTATATTGAGTTCTACCACTGCTAGAAGTGTTGTTGAACATTTTACCAAATAGAGCAAACTCTTGACTGCCTCTGTTGGAAAATTGAATTTTTCATCAACCAGGAGAATTTGGATAGTGACATCACATAGTGTAAATGTCACCTTTGGTTCGGAAGTCCAAAGAATGACTCTTTGATGGTCCAAGTCATTTCAGATGCAAGGTGCTTCATAACCTGCTCTTTATACCAATTTCTGACATACAGGTGAAGAACTAGACACAGACGAATCAAGTGGCAAGGACTGGGATGAGCTTGAGGAAGAGGCAGCCAAAGGTAAGGGTAGAGCGCCCTCAATCGGGCAGTTCCCAACAATGGGCTTGTTTTTCCCCATGAGCTGTCAGGGCCTTCAGTATAGCGTTGATCGCGATTTCGGGTTTGTTACTAAATATAGCTGCACGCGCGCGACTTTCGGACAAACATGCTGAAATTCGGACAAATTTTGTCGTTGTATGCGCGGCTGTTGTCGCAGCTTGTAGTCTCAGTCATCAATTCATACGAATAAGTGTGACGCGAAATAGCCTTTCTAACACTGGCAGGTTTTATTTTCGTCGTTTATGCGGAAAATGCGGACAAATGTTTATTTATGCATATTAATGAGAGAGAACAGTGACGTCATTTGCGATCAGCGCTATTGCAGCCGCTGGCAACCCCTATGTCCAGTGATTTGTATAATACCAGCAGAGGACATTGGGGAGGGAATATCAATGCAGTGGTCTCCGTGGCAAAAAAGCTGAAATAACGAGCCACAAAGATGACAAGCATCTTAAGACTATCTTTCCTTACATTTATCGTTATAATGGTACAAGTGCTGTTCGTAATAAAACATCCAAACAAGTCACCTATCAACTTAGCATTGTCAGTCTCCATACTGACTATTTTCTGTCTTGCTACACAGCTGATCGTGAACGCAATTGGGAGGAGATAGAGGAGGATAGAAGGCCATCTAATCGCAAGAGGAAACCAGCTGGACCACCACCCGGCCGAAAGGGCAGCGCTAAGAAGCAGAGAAAGTGCTGAAATCACTGTTACTTTGAGATGCAAGGGAAAAAGAAAATCAAAATAGAACTAGTTGAACTTGTTATCCATATCGTGGTAACTTTGAAGTGAACTTGAATTCATTGTGGAAATGAATGGTCTGCCTTGCAAGATGCTTTAATACTTGGAGGGCGTTGGTTTCAAGTTCAATATTTGATGAAAATACTTCAAGTTGAAGTCCTTTAATAGAAGAGAGAGAGCTTGGGATGGGAAAGGAGTAATATCATTCTAAAATTGTTCATTTTGACACAGACATATGTTTCTGGATTTTTTGTACATAGAGACCATAGCCAAGTTTGTATCAACTATTGCATTTATATTTTTTCCCACAACTGTGTCACTGTTCACTCACACAAAAAAGAGACAAGTTTTGTAAAATCACCAGCAGTCCACACTGTATTAAGCAGATTTTAGGAGCAGGTGTGAAACACAAACATGGAAAACACAAAAAACAAAGATGGGCATATCCTCGGCGTTGTTGCACCTGTGTATCTTTGGTCTGTTGCCAGCTCTATTCATTGAACACACTACCCCACAATATGATCAAGCACAAAATATTATTGTCACTTTCTCATTATCTGACTATTATTTTTTAAGTTTCAAGAAATCAGTGTGTGAAATTAAGTGTTTTTTTCCTTTGTTTTCTTTCATGTATACTGTGCTGTTGTACACTTCTGTGCCATTGTTTCTGAGAGAAAAGCTAGTCATAGTTTTGTGTAAGAAACACGTGAGAAAGGTCCAAAGGGTGATGTAAATTCACCTGTTTTTTCATACTGAACATGTTTGAACATGTATACTGCCATCATGCGTATTACCCCGCTGACTGTGACATTGTAATCTTATCACAACTATTTCAGTTATTAGTTTAAAGATGATATCATTTGTAGGGATAAACTTCGCCGTGATATCTTGACCAGTCAAGTCTTCATCAAGATGTGTAATAATTCCAGATTTTTGTGTTGGTTCAAATATAGTTTTTTTTCTCATATTACTGTTCTTGAAGTTTCTTTTGCTGGGTGTTCTACAGAGACACACTTCCGTCCACACCTCAACTAGTTGTGGAAAGCGCCCTCTAGCGACGGATTTTGTCCATGCTTGTAGCATTCGTGCAGTCCAACATCATTTATGGATATGAACCGTTGATACTATGTCAGTGTCATTAGATTTACATAAAACCTACACCGTTCATTCATGTATTTTGCATAAATTATCACAGGGATGATAATAATTGAGGGGTTAGATTTGATGGCCACTAAATGTTTTTGCCTCATGAAATCATAAGACAAACCAGTATGATTCCAGTCATAGCCCATAGGGTCTATGCTAGGTATACCATGGGTATCTCAATACTTATTCTTGAACAACCAAAGTCAGAAAGGATATGCTCACCCTTGTATTATGTAATTATGTTTCATATAGTGGCAGCCCCTGTGAATGTTTGCTGCTGTGTACATTGCATTGTGAACATTTAAATGCATACTCTTAAATGATATTTGTGACTTGGTAGGCACATTTCATGACACAGCACAATTGACAGTGTAGCTTATGTACAGTCATTTGTGCCATCTTTCCAGTCTGGATAGGCCGTCTTCAAAAGAATTTTGTGGTCGAAGTGAACAACACCATTCATCTGATCTTGCTTCAATTTATGTTCAAGCAATGTACACCCTTTAAAACAGTCTGCCAAGATCTATGGTAGAAATCAATAATGCTTATCCAATAGTACCTCACTGTGTTTATTTACCAAACTGGTAATTAAATACAAACATACACGCCCCCTAATGATAATGTGGCACCACAGCATGGCATCGGTCATGTATCCTTCGGTCTCCCAATGTAGCTATATTTATGCAGTTGAATTGGATAGACACTCATGAAAAAAGTGAGGATGAAAGTTCAGAAGGAAGATTGACATTACCAGTGGCAAGTTGGCAAAGTCAGCTTGTAAACACACACTCCACAAAGCAATACAAACAAGCCCTTTTTTGCTCACGGGTTTACACACGTGAGCATATGTCGCAGCGATGTCTGTCTGTTGGTCCAATATCTCAAAAACGTCTTATCAGATCAGAATCAAATCTGGTACATATATTCAGTTAGCAAATGGCAAGAACTGATTAGTTTTTGGTGGGTGTGGCTTGCATACTTTTTAATCATTTGCATAATTAATGATTTGAGAAAAAACGGATATACATTAAAAACGACTACACACAATTTGATGAGATTTGCTACAAATGTTGATCAGACCAAGATATATCAGCAGTGGGAACCATTAAGGGGTGACATGAAAGATAAATGCTAATTTGCATATTTAATGAACTTTCCTAAATGGGGATATATGTCTGTTTTGACTCGATCAAAATTAACCAAACTTGGTATGTATATTAAAGATACTATGATTTAACATTATTGAAAGTCATTAAGCGTTTTAACTTCAGCTAATTCCTAATTTGCATATTGCATGAACTTTGTTAATTAGGGATCTATATTTGAAATGACTGGACCAAAGCTGATGAAACTTGCTACATGTATTGAAGCCACTATGATACAACATTTTTGAAAGTCTTTAAGCATTTTTACTTTAGCTAATTCCGAATTTGCATATTTAATGAACTTTTCCAATTAGGGATATATATCTGAATTAACTTGATTGTAGTTGTTGAAACTTGCTATATACATCAAAGATACTGTGATATAACATTATTGAAAGTCAAAAGACATTTTTACTTCAGCCAAAACCTAATTTGAATATTAAATGAATTTTCATGATTAGGGATATTTATCTGAATTGACTTGATTGCAATTGATGAAACTTGCTATGTACATTAAGACACTATAATACAATATTATTGAAAGTCGTTAAGCATTTTCTCTTCAGCCTATTCCTAATTTGCATATTTAATGATTTTTCCTAATTAGAGATATATATCTGAATTGACCAAAGTTGAAAAAATTTGCTACACATGTTGCAGATACCATGATACAACATTATTGACAATCATTAAGCATTTTTACTTAAGCCAATTCCAAATTTACATATTTAATGAACTTTGCTTATTAGGGATATATACTTGATCAAAGTTGGCAAAACATGCTATGTACATTGATGATTATACCAGGCACTAGGTTAAAACAATATCAAAAGTCATTTCATATTTTCATGTCAGCTAATTTATAATTTGCATATTTAATGAGCTTTCACAGCTCAGCATATATGGCTTGAAGTACGTGGCCAACGGTAATTACACTTGCTATATAAAGTGGTGATACAATAAGAGCAGTCAAATAACTTTAATATTTTTATTTCAGCTAATTACATATTTGTATACTTCATGACCTTTTAGAATTAATCGGCGGTGATTATTGTTCATTGTGTTGATCATAATAATTTCAATGAAGTTGCAAACATGTGGCAAAGGTTCAAATTTACACATAAGATCAATATATAATGAAACACGTGAGCATTTTCAGTTCATATCTGGTGGGTAGTTGTGGGTAGCTTTTAGTTCAACCATTGCAGTACAAACATCTTGTTTGTACCTCAGTGGTTGAACCTACTGTAAGCACACAGGGGCTCAGGCTCCTTGTTTGTTTGTTTATGCGTGTTTGTTTACTTGTTACATATTATTTCCATTTACGATAAAGAACCATTAGAGATTTGTATTTGTGTTCATATTTGTCAATAAAGAATGGTGTTTTTTTGTTTTGTTTGTTTGTTCACAAATACAGTCAATAAATGATACCTAGAAAGGGTGAGTATTCATGAGTGTTTACTCCTCATGGCAAAGGTAAGGTATGCTTTATTTCATCTGTGGGATGGTCTTAGAAACTTTTAAAGTATCATTTATTGACTATACTTTTGGACAAAAACAAAACAAACACTTCTTTATTGACAAATATGAACAAAATTACAACTCACTATTGGTTCTTTATTTTATGTGGAAATAATCATACGTAACAAATAAACAAACACGCATAAACAAACATACAAGGAGCCTGAGCCCCCTGTGATTTGTATAAAATAACTTGTGAAAAAAATTCATAGAGAAAAAATTGCATCACTTTTACTAAAGGTTAAAAAATTTGTCATGCATTACCTTCTTGAATCTGATACAAATAATCAATTCAAACCCAAAATTCAATGCTACCATCCGTGTTTTCAAATTTCACTTCAGATTTGCTGATATTTGGAAAAGATAGCCCGTTCAAATCTTACCAGTTCTTTGTACTGTTATAGTTTGATGCCATACATGTATTTGGAATTATCATCAAACTGGTCCGGAAACGGTTAGCAAAATGTATAGCAACCATAAATTCAGAATAGATACAAAATAGTTTTGTTACAGATGTGTATACATCCGTATATTACACTGGAGTAAGAATAAAGAAGGGTTTCAGTAAATAGAAATTATTGACTGTCGAATGTTGCCGGTGGTGAAGCGCCCCCACTCAACGCTGTACTGTAAACTCGTGAGGATTTGCACAGTGGTATGAATAACGAGGTACAACTCTTTGATCGTAGTCTGTTTATTATTTTACGTAAGTAATCTTGATCATCTCGAAAAAAAATATGAACATGTCTGATTTACATGAGAGTTATCAGCTCATTGCTTCCAAAGCCATGTTAATACTGATTGACTGACTGACTTGCAGTGAAATATACCTTCGCTTGTTTAGCGCTTCTGCTACTTTTCTAGGCGTTAAAATCCAGCGGTACACACTCATTTAGTGTATGTGACCATTTATACATGCAGACTGTATTAACGTCACTGGCTTCTGCCAATGCGTCATTTTCAATCTTGCTCTTTCGAAGGCAAGACATCCATTACTTAGTAACGGCCACTGAACCTAGTCTCAGGAAAAGCTTGGAAAAGTTTAACCTGCAAATAACGTTACTTACATCATCAAAACGACCAAAATTTTGCCTCAATTAATATAAAATGCTGGAAATAGTACTTATTTGGGAAAATGTATATTACGTAATAGTACTTACTTAGAAAGATTACTTTTGCGTTTATCAATTTCTGTTTTAAAAATGGCAAATTCATCGACGCAATTTTCATGAAATAATCTTGATACCAAAATTAAACTTGCATATATCTCAACAAACAAAATCTTTAAATTATATTTTGATTTTCAGTGAAATTGCAGTTAACTAAGCAGTCGTCCAACATGAAAGCTGACGTACTAGATACCTTATTCCTTAGTTTAGTGGGGGGGGGGGGTTGAGATCTAAATTCGTTATGCGTGTGTCAAAATCGCAATAGGGATTCTGCTGTAACAAAAGACATAGAAGTAAAAAGTTAAATCAGACTTTGAAACAACAATGGAAGAGACAGAATGGCAATGCAGACAAAGAACACAATATTTGAGTGCGCTTGTAAACGGTTGACTCAACTAAATTGCATTATATGGCTCCGACGCAGTACTAACTCCAAGTTCATCGTGAAAAAAAATTGAAGACAGATTACGAACGACCTAAAACCAAACAAAATAATTTTAACTCTGATAGAAAAATACGTACAGAATACTTTGAACATTGAAGTATATAAACCTAAAGAGCGTTTATCTATATTTATGTATAGCCTGTATTGGATGTAGATTTTGCACAACGGTGTGCGTTGCAGACAGGTTGGTATTCTCCATACGTAGTAAACAACACAATTTTCCTGAGACCAATTTCGCTTTAAGGAGTTTCGTTATGAGGGAGGGGGGGGGGGCATTGCCACCTAAAATAAGGAATTACGTTTCTAATGCGTAAACGTTTATGATCGACGACCCCTTAATCACTGAGAAATAGTTGAACTAATTCATAACCGACGACGACGACGACGATGATGATGATGATGATGATGATGATGAGGACGATGATAATGATTGATGATGACGACGACGACGACGATGATGATGATGATAATAATGATGATGATGATGATGATGATGATAATGATGATGATGATAATGATAAATATATAATGCTGTATACATGTACTCCTGTTTAACATTATTGTTCGAGACACTATAACGCAAAATATGAATGAATTTATCTAATACGCTTAAAAATGCAAGACTAAATATTTCGCGTTATGCGAATTTAATGCCATAGTTTGCAATTTCCCCAAACGTTCACAGATTAAAATCAAAAGTCCACCAGCAGTAACCGTTTTTTCTATCAGTTTTGTTCTGTTTAAGGTAGAACGCGCATCGAATTTGAAAGCCTACAACTTTTGCTCAAACTTTTCATAAGGAAGTATGCAAATTTTAATACTAGAGAAAAAATTACCAAAAATTTAAAGATACTTAAAATTCAAAACTGGCCGCCATCCCTAAATTCATGGAGGGAAAATGATTTTTTCGATTTTCACAAAATTTAAATATAAGCCAGTGAAAGCTTTATTTACGCAATGGGCTTCAAAATGAACCCTCGTTGGCCAAAAAGGTGTTGTAAACTATTTTAGAGTCCGAATATCTGTCCCCGAGGCGCATTCTACCTTAATATAAAACACAACTTCCTGTTCTACTCTCGAAATCATGATTTCATGTTTGGTATTCAACTTGTAAACACTGCCAGTTTTGTGTTGCTATTGACAACTGAAATTTAGTCAGGACTGGAATTCATTTGAGAACACTAGCATTGTACACTGTACACAATGGATTGAGCTGACAAGACTAACACTGTGTATGCAAATACACTTTAGTTGAAAATACTGGAATTTATACTTGAATGCTTTATGAAACAAAAATGCCGGAAATTTTATCAAGAGTTACAGCTATTTGTACCTTTCTTAATTTACCGTGGGCAAAATGGGAAATCCGTGGAAACGGACTAGACTAGCATTTGCTATTTTCCGTTTCCGTTTACCCTTTATCACAGCACAACTCAGATGTACATTCATTACTGAATTGTAATATTAATATGATTAAGGGTAATAAAGATTATTATTATTATTATTATTAAAATAGATGATTGGGGAAATGGTGAAATTAATTCTCCAAGTATGTTATAATATTCACTAGTTTTTTCTTACAAATTCATGGAAGTTTGTTCACCTCAGCTGTTGTACAAATTCATTGTGGCAAAACTTATACAGAATTTTAGGAGATCAAAGTCCAGATTATTGATATATGTTTACGAAACGTATATATGGAAGTTCATGATGCTGTCCAGATTTCTTGCACACATCCCTAAAGCACGGATGTAAAATTGTACATCCGTGCTTAAAGAGGGCTCTGGTCATA
>LD361595.1:11178-30509 GCA_001465055.1 Ptychodera flava | reverse complement strand
AATTGAAAAGTGCCTGCCCCTCAAATGTGAGAGCCATACGCTCCACCAAATTTTTTGCAACGTTTTGTACTACTCGGTTATGTTCATGTCGCATTACTTCGAGATCAAAAACCAGGTCGAAGGTATCTGGAACTAGTACTACTTCGCTTTCTAACTTTGGACATCGTATGATAAGTGTCTGACCTGGATCTGCCTCACTTGGATTATGAGCAACCACATGATGAGTTCTTTTTGACTTCGTTCCATTTGCTATTCGGTTGGTGAAATTCGGTAATAATGAACTATCGTACCCCATTTTCGTGTAATGTATATAGTAGTGTAGAAAAAAGAAAAAAGAAATCACATCTTTACATAAATATTTTCGTCTGACTGAAAGATAAATCGATTACCTGTGTCGCGAATCAATCGAAGAACCCAATATTCTTGTAAATGTTGGACTTCCATTTCATCATTGTCAATCTCCTGAAAGACGTTTATGAATTCTAGTCGCTTAAAGAAGTTAGTCTTTTGACATTCCTTAATGAAAGCTAATATGTTATGATATAGATTATCATCTTTGAGTCGGACACCTGGATTTGCCCAAAGGAAATGCCGATTTACCCGCCGAAGTTTGCACCATTCCAATTCGACAGAGAAACCAAATAGGTCTTTATTTTTAGAAAGAAACTTTGCAATATTCTTTTCACCAAACATGCGGGGCCATATATTAATACATAATTTTATTTATTATGACTAATGTTAATCCAGTTAAAAATATCCATAGCTGTTCTCCAACAAATCCAACCACCGATCCTGCTGTTTTTAATAGAAAACTAACAAGTGAACCGATTAAACCTGGTATCGCAGCAGCACTTTTTGCGGCCAATGTTTTTAACCATTCACCAAATTGCTTTACAATTTCGTTCGCTTTTGTGTAGCTATCGCTTGAGCCTTTGGGCGGACCTGAACCACCTGTGTTTGCTCCAGTTCCTCCTCCTCCTTTAGTTACAGCTAGGGCAATTGTTGATATTGTCTTTCCAATGGCAGTAAGTAATGCCGCTATTGTAATACCGTTCCACTTAAATAACTCTGTCAGTTTCAACCTAAGTGACAAATCTGGATCGGAAATTACATCACGAAGAGACCTAGTCGTAGCGAGACTTTAACGTGCCCCGCTAATCTTACCATTTTCGTATTCCATTCGATTGTCAATTTTAGCTTCTCTTGTTATAAGTTCAGCTAGTAGTTTTTCAGCTTTTTCTTTTGCTTGGGTGTGTTCTACAGGAATTTCCTCTAACTGTTTTTCAACTTCTCTTTTCTCTAGCCTTATTTTAACTTTTTCGTTGTTAAGCTCGCCAAGACGCATATTCGAAGCTTGTATTTTATCTGCATTACCGGAAGCATCTTGCCGTAAGAATGTCAGTTCATCTTTGTATATACCCATGTCTTCTGGCGTCATCTTCTCAGCCGGTATTTTATCATTTTTCACATCTTCAGAATACAATGTTGAACTCACAAATTCAGGCTCTGCGCTGTCCCCCGTCTTACTGTATACTTTATTTACGAATTCAGAACCTCCTGCCTTCTTTTTTAATGTGGATTTCTCTAAAAATCTACTTCCTTTATCTGTTGTAACTCTGATTTCTTTACAATACAGTTCACCACCTTTAATGCTAGCATATAAAATCAGTTCGTTTCGTGCATCCGGATTAGTAATATTATATTTGTCTAAGAGTCGTTCAGACATTAAATTTGTAATTTCTCTTCTCTGTCCAATCAACGAATCACCTGGGGGTATATTGCTTGAGCTATCCAGGAAAGGATCGGCTTCTGCAAGGGCATTATCGTCGTCTATAAAGAAAGCGTTGAACAATTGGCTGATTACATAGAAAGAACAAGTGCTGCATATCGACGAAGTTACAAATTAATGGGTCGAATTGATATGACTCTCAATATTACTAAGGGAATTCTTGTAAGCTCTGCTGTAATAGCGGCAACTCCAACAGTTCCGGTACTGTTAGCCTTAACTCCTATACCTGGTGTTGTTATTGATGTAATACAAGGGAAAACGGGTGTAGCAAAGAGGCGAGAGAAATATAAACATTATTACGTTCAATATAAACAGCTGCTTACACAAATACAAGAAAAAGGTGCAACAACAGAAAACGCCTCAGAACTTATTCAGGACATTTTCAAGCAGGCACTAGAAATACAAAAACAAGAAGGATTTAGTCCACCGCTGAAACGATACCTACGACATTATGGATTAAATGGATATGAAAGTTAGTTAACGAGATCGTTCAGAAAAAATTCTGTAGAAAATTTTTCTGAAAACTGTAGAATGGCAGACCTTTAACATGACATCACAAGTTGCTAAGCAACCGGAACGGTATTGCGAAAGTCATACTGGAAAGTCCCTACTGGAAAAGGTATTGAGCAACATCCCTACGGTTCCGGTAGGTTAAGTAGCTGCGCATAAATTACATTTGCACTGTAGAGGATGGGTCCACTGGTCATCAAATATAACAACCATTCTTGTTAAACCATTCAAATTCTCCTTTTTTCCAACCACTGACCATACAAGTAGTACAAGGTCCTGTAACTTCTGTTGATCGCGTGCCATTGTAGGTTGAACTCTTCCATACTCTTCGAATTTATGCTTCTAGTTGAGGTGACCTCCGGTTCTTTCAGTGTTGGTTCCAATAACTATATCACACACGCCTAATTCGCTCATTCAGAGCTGCTGGACTCCGTCTGTAGAGCTTGAAAATGCCAGTCAATTGAAGTCTGTGTTGAAGAGTCTCCGTCCATTATTGAAATGTGGCTATTTCTTTCTGTACAGATGTTGAAATAACAGTTTAGTCATCTGAAAAACACTGACGTCTGTTTCCTGTAGGCTGAGTAATCTGTGGTGGTAGTGACGTCAGCGCTAGCTGTTGCAGAGGTCACCTTCACTTCATGTGGAGGACCTACCAGCAGCTTTCATGTCTATACATACTCCACTGGATTATTTTTAGATAACCATCTGTTACCCATATCAATGTCAAAGCAGGGGTTGCTCCACGGTTACCGCATATTGAAGCAACGAATAGTTCTGGGGAGGGATTTTTCCTACCCTCCTTGTAGATTTTTAGGTAAGTGTGTAGATTTTTTTAGGTAGGTCACAGAAGGGAAATCATACATACTACTGATGTGATTGAGTAGTTTCATAGAGTTAGGATATTTCAGTGTTGTAACGGGAATGGCCTCAACCATTCAGGTCAGCGAGACCAGCACAATCACAAGCTTAAAATTTGTATCAAAAATGTCGTACAGTTCCTGCTATATATTTTGCCAGAGGCCTTAAAGTAAATCAAGTAGTGGCTGTTGGCAAATATATGCAAGTGATATTGAAATATTAGCAGTTACTGTATCAGATTTAATATTCCTCTCCTTTCTTATAAAAAAATTGTTCCATAACTTCATTATAGTTTTAAAAAGCATATACTTCCCAAATGTTAACGTAATTGTACTAAATAATTGGCTTATCCTATCTTTTAGGATATTATACCCTCACATGTAATGATTGCACATAGCAGAAAAAACGATGCAAAATGTTAGCATGTTTTTCTAAACATTTGAATAAAACGATATTTGCTTTTAAATATTATTTCGACGCTTTGAAATTAAAATGTTTAATTTTGATGTGCACAGAAAATTGTTTGGAAATAGAAATCATATTTTCGCTGCAATATCGGTTTCATACCAAATAGGCAAACTCATTGCAAACCATACCATGTGTAAGTCTTCTTGTTATCGTGGTTCTTAACAGGATTGCAACTGTAATTGTAAATGTAACCCATCAAAGCAACATTTGTTGTTTTTGAGTTTTCAGTTTACTAGATATTGTTGTTAACTGTCGATTCCTGAAGGATATGTTCACACATATCGCACCCAATGCAGGTATGTGCACGGGCTAATGTTTACATGATTCTCAAAATATATCTCTGTAAAGCAGGTTTTAAGTTTTGGAATATGAAAATGGTACTATTTAGTAGACATTGGTCATGCAGAGCTTTATCAATGTAAAGATGCTAATCGTTTAACTTTAAACCCTTCCATGTGATGTGTATCTCCTTCGCTGACTGTTCATCATTTACAGTTATCGGTGATCTTTGCTAAAGTTGAAAGTTCACGACTCCCACCTCGTTTGATTTATGAAAAAACGTTTCATGCGTCGTCTGCTTTGTTGATAACAATGTCACAACATAAAAGCAATCTAGTTGCTATTATGCTACGTAACTCCGTGGAATCATGCTTAAAGCGTCTGTAAAATGAGTGACAATATCCCCGACTTCATATCGGAAGATATTGGAGGGCATGTTTACATAAAAACGAGTGCTTCTTTATGCTTTTGTGGGTTGGGATTACTGGTAAAGAATTTGAGTGTTGCTTCATGACCTCGCCTCTCTGCAGGGAACTTTGAGTTGAAGCCATGGACTACACATCAAAACAGAGAATAAAATTGCCATTACCTTACAGTCCAAACGTGCATGATAGTTCCATCGATTTGATGAGCCAAGTGCAGTCTAGGAGTACAAAAGATAGCCAATAGAGTTAGTGTTTACATGCGTGATACTGGAACTGGTCAAGCGTTGCGAAAAGATATATATATAATAATGTTTTGCTCGGGCTCGGGCTTCATCGAAATATTCCAATTAACAAAACTCGTGAACGCGTAATAAAGATTTACGTGATAAAAAGTTTGTGGCGTTTACTGCAAGTTTGCACAGAAGACATCGGTTTGTTACAACCGTTTCTTATTGTGTCGAATATGAATCGATCTACCAGGATTTGTAGGTATGTCACAAATATTGATGTGTAAAAACTAACATGTCGTAAAACGATTTCTCTCATGATCTATATTAAAAGGGGGAAGCTGGAGACTACCGGACTTAATCTTTGAGGATTAAATAACAAATTATTGTTTTCGTGTAGGAAAGCATTCATCCTTTGTCAAGCGTATGAAATAAGTAAATCAGGCGACTGACAAACTATGCGTTAAAAATATGTTTAATTCAGATATATCCGGAGCTGTTGAAACATAAATATTGTGATTTTTATTTCAAGTAAGATGCACTTTTACTGCATATAATTTATTAATAACAGAGTCGTTACTACAACCACGTGAATTTTGCATTAATACCGATCATCATTGAGGATCAAAGTGCAGTAGGGTACTTTGTAAATTTAAAATTTTTGTTATCTACTGTATTCATACTCATATTATCATTGGTTATTTTCTATCCTGCTAGGATTAATACCAGTCTTTTGGCCATGTGTATCTTTACGTAACTTATTACCTGTTGAACGTATTGCCTTTATGTAGTGCTTCACGTATTGGATTATCACGGGCCGGGCTGTTTTGACAATCAGACAGTTGGTTCATCCAAGTGTTTGACTCGGAATGTAAAGCAAGCCAATACCAAACAGATATAGTTGTGCTGTTCCGATAACCCGACCTACCCTATTTAAACCGCCGACGATAGACTTTTCAGAGCTATGTAGACGCGGAAATGAATACAAAACACGCAAAATCACTCACATGAGAAATAAAGACAAAATCACATTGGAACTTGCGCAACACCTATGACGTCATTCATCGTTGAGCATATGTTACAGACAATATGGCAGCCAGTGATAAGCCAACGTGTACTGTATTATTTACGTTTTGCAAACGATATCACAGCAAGTTCGTACAGAAACGGACTTTGGAACAAATTATTTAGGAAAACGACCAAGATTGTTCTAAATGTAAAAACACCCCACTCTAGTTAATTTGCCAGTACTGCGACTTGGCCGTGTTTTGGATTCCAGCAACTTTATTTGAACTTCAACGTGAAAAAGATTCAGTCAGTAACCATGATTCGCTTTTATTTTGGGCGACTGCGAATGTGGAGGAATTACGAAAGCCAAAAAACCGTTGATGAATTTCAAGTTCTCATGTCGGGCGTCAGCAGTTTTTACCCGCAAAGACAAGCGGTTCTGAAACCAGACTGCACAGTTCTGCTGTCAAAAGAATTATGATTCAGCCAGTTCAGTTTCTACGACCTTCGAACACGTCAACCGGTAATTCGATCCAAAATGGAACTGTTATCAGTCGAAGGGTTTGAACCCCTTGAAATACGTATTTAAATATAAAAATATTTTGAAAAAATCCCTACCGATCTACCTACACTAAGTTTGAAAATCATGTTATCAGAAAAGCACAATTTATTTTGTTTAGCCCCATTAATGTTGCGCCATTGGATCAAGGTACACTGCAAATTTTACTGGTTTGCCGTCCAGCTAAATTCAAGCTAGAAATAAACCGGGTTGTTTGTCAGTAAACGGATTGTTTCAAGTTGTGAATTTTGGCTTAGTTTGTGAATTGTGGCTTTCTGGCATGCCAGTTTGGTTTTTAATATTTCATATAAACATGCCAGGTAAATATCACTTTAGCTTGCCAGTAAGCCAGGTAGTACTAATCAATGGTTTACAAGCAATCCACAATTACATGAACATGGCTTGCAAGCAAGCCATGTTTAAGATACTGTGGCTTGCCCTCATACCAGATAATGCTAAACCATTGCTTATTTATAAACAAATGTCACACTTCTCTGTCTCAACGGTAGAAAATCCTGGTTCTCTCTGGTATGAAGATGAGCCAACATTAGTGCAATGTGGCTTGCCAACAAACCAATTTCTGACTAATTCTGGTTTACAAGCAAGCCTCTTTAAGGATTTTTCTGGTTTGCCAACAAGCCTGCAGCTATCCCTAGCAGGGTTGATCTTTTGATGACCACCATAGACGCACGATACCCCATCGCGGATTGCTGTGTTTCCACAGCTAAACCTACTGGTACTGTTTGCTGTCAGCCTTGAATATGAAATTGTTGAACCAAACAAATATCCCTATTTACAGCCCCTACTTAGTTACCCTCAGAATCAACGTTTTATTCACTTCAGGCTGACAACACCTGTTTTCAGCACCGTGCTACATTGTCGATGGCCGCCACAATATCTATATCATTAGCTGTCGTCATCGCCCCTTTTCCTGCATCTTTTCCATGGCATGCATAAAGTGAGTCGATTTCGAGTGTGTTTGAGTGGTGCATATAGACAGAACCTGTTGGATTCAAGAATGGTAAATTGCGGGCAAAAGGTCAGCTCTTCATCAAGGATGAACGAGGCTATCAGTGGGTTCAAAGGTCAAAAAATACAGGCACGAAAATAATTACAGGCTTGAAATAAAAATTACAGGTACGAAAAAAATTACAGGCATGAAAAAAATTACAGGCATGAAATAAAACTTACAGGCATGGAATTAAAATTACAGGCATGAAAAATAAATAACAGGTATGAAATAAAGAAAATTACACCTTTGGCCTCATTAAGCCTCCATACAATTTTATGAGTTTTGTCTGTAATAAACGTCAGTGGCTGCGTTTATATTATTGCGCGGCACAACAGATAGTCTAACTTGACTCCGTTTTTGCTGTATTAGGCAATGTGTCAAAATTGACAGAACTGTCAATAACGGATGAACCGTGGCCAATTTTGTGGTTATTGGCCGCTCTGTCGATCATTTGAGCATACCTGATAAATGTGTGTTAGCAATAGAGAATATCGAGTACATGTGAATGCATCTTGAACTCTCAAGCGTATTGAGGTAATGTGTCCCTTGGAAAATTGTAACTACATATAGCTCGGTTATTGGACCACTCTTTTTATGGCTTTGGATTAAATGCAGAAAAGTTATGCATATGATGTCTTCGCTTGGCGACTAGGTGCTGTATATTGTGAGTTCGAGACCCATTGAAAATATACTGAATTTTGTACTCTAGGTTTACAGCTATGGTGACTGACACACTTGTCTCCACGGCTGTCCTTTTCCTCGATCAGCGATATCAGTCAGTGCAACGCTAGTATGCTGGTGCTCCGTGAATTCCACTTTTTGCGGAGGGATCATGGTTACAAAATTGTAACAACAGATGTCGATCACTGAATCACTCTTCTTAGCTGAAAGGTTTGGACACCCCCCTTTTAACGTGGAACCTTCTGATAGACACCGTTGTACCTAACACTGTTTTTCGCCAAACACGACGATGTCTTTGCCTGGCGACTGGGTGTCATACATTGTAGGTTCGAAGTCGAGCGAAAATCTAATGTACACAGTATTTTCTTCCTTGGATTTATAGCTCTGGTAGTTTAAACACTTGTCTCCGAGTTTGTATTTCTCCCCGTTAGAGCGATATTTAAGTTTCTGTGCAATGTAGGCAGTGAGTGTTATAGTGTAAGAGTACTCCATGAATTCTACATGTGGAGGGATCGAAGTCAGTACATTCTAACATCCAGATTGGATATTGTACCACACTACGGTTGGGATTAGCAGAAAGGTTAGGACTGTTATCCTGGGTGACAGTGTGGCGTGCGTGGTAGACTCTAAAGCTATTGGAATATACTTAATTAACTACCCTGAGTTTGCTGCTGTCATGGCGGACAATTATTCCCAAGGCTCTTTCTCCCCGTCAGGTAGTGTATCCATTGCGTTGATTAAGTTTGATTACGTGATAGTGGTACAAATAAACCGATCTTACAAGAGCTAATGGAAATATACGTGTTTGTGTACGCCTATGCGTACGTGGGTTTGTGCCACGTCGTCAATTTGAATTACAGATTTAACCAGGTCCTATTGACGGGTGCAGAATAGTGTATGGTTTACACAGATACATACTGATAACAGTGCGTTTGTGAGGTCATCTATAATTTCAGTCCGTATCGACTTATTCTACTTGAGTGGGACTCACAGTTTAAGGAATCATAAAGAAAAATGCGATAGAGATATACAAACCCGATTACGATACAAAATGACGTATTCAGAGGAGCTATGGATAACGTTTTTTCCCCGAAAAACACTGTCGGTTCGCCAGAGAAAAAACATATTCCATTGATGTACCACTGGTCTCGTTCCCAATTGACGGCACAACACATTTTCCCGAGTAGACGACTTTTGCTGCCCATTCTACATTAGTGTCCTGGCGAATCTGGCGAAATAAAATAATGTGCTGCGCAAATTGTATCTGACCGAGTCAAACTGTCATTCTATTTACCGCACGCCGCTGCCCGCCACTTCATGTCCGGGCATGCATACATACAAAAACTTAAATTCATTTCAAATAACAGCAAAATTGTAAAAGAAGTTGATTAGTCTTAGACATTTTTAATAAGTACAAAATTGTTACACTGTCTGCAGCCTAACACTGTGACTACTACTCTTTACTGTATTGAATTAAAACGGGACTGTAAAAGAAGTATAACATTTTGAGTATGATTTCTAGGGCAAACACTGACAGAAAGGCCGCACCATACAGGTCATAGGAACATCCGGCCGTATTGGTCATGAGACACTACGGATGTTTGCATTCTCGACTGTTGACATGTGAACGACTAAGCAAACATCCGCAGCTGTCCATATATTCTTGCACTACTGATAATCCCTGGCTCTTAAAAATAGGACAAGGCAACACTGCTTTCAAAACAACGATGTTTACAGGATCTTTGAACAATACAAGTTCCTAAATGCACAACATAAATCTCGACTATTTTAAAATAAAATTCATTAGAGAACACAGGGGCCATGGCACAAGTCTGTTTACCGCTAATTCTTGAACCAAAACAGAATAAAATACATAACAGCTTTATTCCTGACGTCAAATTGTGTACATTTGCAGTACTCTGTAAAACAGCGATAACAGTTAAATGATAGTGCAATGTCAAAAGCTTCAACATTCGAATGACGATAATAATCCAAGTCGTAAAAAGACCACATGTCGTTTACACAACGGCTGATATTGCCCTAATTAGCCCCAGCTTTCTTTTCATCTACTGCACATGCTCCCCCTCCCCCACCGACCACGGCTTGAGAGGTTAGTGTCAAATAGCGAAAAAAAAACAGTAACATTCAGAGGTTGCAGAATCATTAATATTATATAGTTTCTTAATCCTGACTTCAATTTATGCAAACTGCATTACTGGTCATATTAACCAAGACGGCGGAAAGTTAGATCGGATCAACTTCACTATGAAATGTTAAAAACTGCGCTTCAAAGTCTACCCTAATATTATCATAATATAGTTTTCACTTACGCAAACATACACGACTGGCATACACGAGAATATGAATATAATAAAGCATAGTTATGACAGTAATTTAGTCATTCAAAATGAGTTCAACGTTTGCATGTATTACATTAAACGATTCATTAGCTTAATGGCACACAATTTCATCGATAATTAATAACTTAATTTTGTAAAGCAATGTCTGAGTGTTGACAGAGCTAGAGAGACAAGGGGCCCAATCTTCATGGCGCCAGAAAGGCTTTAAAATTTAATTTTGTCATTAAAAAACCGTGCGACGGTACACATTCGCAATGGCGTACGTTGTATTTATGCTTTCGGTGGACGTCTGAGCTACTCCAAAACAATGTTTTTAATTTCGCAGAACCTGTTTCTGTCGATACATACACATTCAAAAATTTCCGTCAACCTAGATTGGAGTAACATGACCCTCTTTCTGGATAAGATTTGATTTGCCTTCACATTTCACAGGACATAAGACCTACCAAGGATCGCCACTCGTGACCTTTGACCTGTTCCATCTTCATAACGGTTTTCACGCGAAAAAGGCCTAATCTGACTACTAACTGACATTTGAACTAGCGGAGACATCTCCAATATATCTCGGATGAAGTCACACGGCAGAATCCAACTCGATTGACTTATGCCTTTCTTTGCACTTGAGAGCAACAAGTAGTAGAAAGACATCCTTCTTTGTGGCCCAATGATTGTTGTAGGTGATCAATATTCTTCTTCTTCTAATAACAATAACAATAACAATAACAATAATAACAACACTACTACTACTACTACTACTACTACTACTACTACTACTACTACTACTACTACTACTACTACTACTACTACTACTACTACTAATAATAATAATAATAATAATAATAATAGTTATAATGATAATAATGATGATAATAATAATAAATGTATTACTTGCTTGTAAATAATGAATTGAAATCATATTTATGTAAATTAAATTTTAATATAAAAATAAGAGTTGTACTGCACAAATTTCGATTGATCACATGACCCAGCGACCATACTTGATTTTTCCAATCATCAAAATAACTTCTTCTGGTGATCTAGTGGTCTGGTCTATTTAAAATATGGTCTATAGGAAGCATGAACTTAGCATGATCTTTGAAATGTGCTAATAAAATCAATAGAAATGAATAAGCTCATCAATTTTCAAAAAAAAAACATAAGGTGGTGAAAACTTTTCTTACACAAGAGCTTCAAAATGAACCCCATTGAAGGGAATATCAGAAAGGAATTGTAAAAGTTTGACAGTATGAGTATTTCTCCCTGAGGCGCATTCTACATTTATTGGTACATCACACTGTCCATCAGTTCATGACATCGGCCAAAAAGCATTTGAATTTATAGACAGGGTCTGCGTTAAGGCGCAGAGAACTATAAAACACTCACTTGACCAAAACATACTTATACTAGACAGATGCAGTGGATATCCATGATTTTCTATATGTCTACATTGTTCACACATATGGTTAGCGTTTTATGATACGGCTAGTCGTAAATAACATTTTTTATGACATTATAAATAAGAAGTCTTTGAGACACCGGTTTGTAGACGGTGACCTGCGATAAACTTACAAATAAACATCGCTCTATATCGTCATTACTTTCAAGATTGTTTCTCTTGAATACCACCATAGTCCTTAGCAATTCTTAGTACTTTAAATAGCCTCTGTCTTGTGCTACGGGGTCAAGCTGCAGTAAATTGAGATGCGCTGTGGATAAAGCCGACATCTTACCACGGCTAAATTTGAAAGAGTCGACGATTCATTATGCAAATGCAACCATTTTCATCGCAATAATGTTTTGTTTCTTTGTGCAACTAGCTAACAAATGTATTTTTAAATCTTCAGGCATTTCCGGTATAAAAATCGAGCATAAGCGAAAAATGTACCTTGACTTCTGCAATCATATGTGTTTGGCTGTAGAAATCCGCCATGTTGAAATCTAAACATAGTAGACGCCTGAGACTTTTATGACTCACCTCGATAGCAAATATTTACGGTACCGAAAATTTACAGGGTAGTAACAACTGCTTATCGCTCAAGAGTAAATAAGACAGAATCCGCACAGCGTGTACTCCGCAATCAAAGTGAGGTGTCACCCATAAATCACAACGCAAATGGAATTATATTGTGTGAAATGCTTCGAACTGAGGTAAACAAGCCCATAAGCATACATAGACTAGAGAAGTGCAAACAACGGCGCCTGAATTCGCACGGTGATTCCATTCAAAGACCATGAATCCTCGGCAGCTTTTAAGAAATTTGATTTATTCAAGGCACAACACATTGTTGATAATCTGCGTACAAAAATTATACTGGAGATAAAAATCGGAGATAACGAGATAACAAATAATAGATGGTCCCATTTGGATTTAAGACAACTCACATTTGAAATAATATTTATACCCGAAGAAAATACATTAAATCGTGTTTGCGAATGGCCATAGTTTCAAGCGGGGTGAAAACATTTGTTAAAAATTTAATTCTTGTACATGGGTTAGCTGCAATGTGTAATTTCTTCATGAAATGAAATGCTTATAATAGTAACGTTATTTTGCTGAACCATCTTATGAATTGATACGCCGTTAACTAAAGCCAATTAAACGCGATTTTTCTTTTGCTGCGAGACTATAATTGTTTTTCACTCTTTAAACTATCTTTATAACAACTGTAGAACGAAAAAGTAACACTAGTTAGTGGTTCGGCAGTGTGTTATTACCTAAATCTGATCCCCAATGGGTTTTTGATGAAGTTAACACGTCCCTGACCTGATTTGACCACGGTTAAAAATGAAGTTTCAGTATATTTGTTATTTAGAACAGCATGCTTATTTATGTGAATATAATGACACTAACACAATGAAAATAAATTCCATTATTTTTTTTCCAGCAACCAGAACATTAATATTAGAAATATACAGTAGTGGACGTCAGGGTTCTGATTCCTTGTTGTACAAAGAGATTTGTTATCTTTTAGACCCATCCAGCGAACATGAAACACAGAAGTTACATTAAAATTATCGCACAAAAAAAAACAACAATAATATCGACACGAACAATGTAAGCACAAGTACGGTTAACACAGCAGTTTCTCACTAAACACTTTCAACAGTCAAAATGTGTTCACGAAGATAAATTATCTCTCAAATTACAGATCACGTGATGAATTCCATTCGCTGAAAGGCATGTCAATAAAACTGAAAGGTCACCCGTTGTACATGATTTTGAGACGAAAGAAGCCAAACAAACTAGCCATGGGGGCAGTATGACAAAATGTTTTCTTGTATTGTTTCCCCTGTAACAGCACTAAATATAGCAAATGTCGAGTAATTTGTACTCGACACCTAGAAGCGAATGAATTTGTAAAGTTAAGAATCGGCAACAACCACACTTACGGTTTTCAAATTGACACAACCATTTACCAGAAAAGAATGTCAATCCGCAATTCCCTGAAATGTCATTTGCATTGATGGCGTAAATTTTATACCTACGCGCTCCAGAGCCAAGAACCTTTCGCGTGCATTAACTAAACAATAATCACAGTACTTCTATCTATCTATCTATCTATCTATCTATCTATCTATCTATCTATCTATCTACTTAGAGTTTTCACCCATTTTGGCATAAGTACGCAAAAGCTGATGCATGAAGTCTTGGGAGCTTATAAACCTTTAATTCGCTACAAAATTACTGATATATCGAGAACGAGAGTGGAAGAGTGATACACTGTTGTCATATTGTTTTTACTTGCGCAATCATCACTGTACCGGTCTCCGCAAGTGTTAAATACCAATCGTCTGCTGGAATCATTCTTATGAATCAACGTTTTGAAATGAATCTTTTTAATTACTCTCACCTTTCCATCATATATATTGATTTGTCCAACTTTCTCTTTCTTCGAAGCTTGGTGGCATCACAGGGTCCGCATCGCAACAGCCAAACAACATGACGTACCTCTGAATATTGTAAGTTTTCTCAATGTTAATATAATATGAACAATCATTTTGCTAAGTATTTAAAACAAGCCTAGGGTCTAAAAATATCGCTATGATCATCACTGTACACTGCCAAATTTAGTACGGGTAACCGGAAAAACACATATTTTCACCACATCATTGGAGCTTTGTCCTTGCTCAGAGTTTATCAAATAATAAACCTGTCGCTGCAATCCTAAGACTCCCCAAAAGATGTTGTTGATGATACGCGAGGTGCATGGGTTTCCAGTGCAACACTTACATGGTACAATAGAGAGGATGACCTAATAATGCATCTCACAGTGAAATCAACACAGTGATTCTTGTGTAGATAGATAGGTAGATAAAATGTTACCAGTTAGCCAGCTTGACGGTTAGTGTTGTTGATAAATCTTACTACGGGATATACACCTATGAAACAACCCATGACATATTACCGATAGTTAGGTGGCTGAGCAACAAAAACAGCAAGAGGGTTACATGGATGACAAAGTGTCAAATTTGCTACAGAGGTTCTTTTTATTTTGATCATTGTTAGCTATTGCCCCAAAAATTTTGGCCACCGAAAAGGCTTGATGACGACATCAATACAAAATGGCCGCCATTATATTGCTTTAAAATGGTAAAATACGGTATATCGGCCAGTTTTTAATATTCTGTTAAATAAACTGACAAAAACATTCTCAATTATAAATAAAACATTGAATTGACGCAAATCAATGATTATGGTTGACAACATCAAGCCAAAATGGCCGACCTTATTCAAAATGTCCGCCTTAATATCGTCTGAAAATGTTAAATTACTGTTAATTAAGCCTGTTTTCCGCATTTTATCGCCTGTACTGAAATGTACACCCAAACTTACAGACAAAACATATAATTGATGCAAATTAATTATTGAGATAAAACCAAAATGGCAACCAAAAGTTACAAAATGGCCGATAATAAAGTTCACTTTGCTAGGTACAATAGCCTATTTACATGACAAATTGATAGTTTAACGGTAATGTACAGTTTTTATTAATATTCCATGAACTCGAAATAAAAGATAATTATACAAAAACTTAGCCAATAAGTTAAACACAATGGTCTGTGCTTGGAAAATTGAATCTATATGAATGATAGATAGATAGATAGATTATGATTCAATCAATGAAAACGTGTGCCAGATGTAATAAAATGAGATTTTCAACAGGAGTCAACTACAAATTACTAAGTATTGCAATACAAAAAAACTTGGGTGATACCATGCATTATTCAAGCAATTCGTTTTAAATTTTTCGAGTATTACGTGTTAGGAAATTCCTTAAATACAAAATTACAAAGCTTCTGCATTTCATAGATTTCTTATCATATGTTGAATGAAAACTTATCAGAAGCCTTAAGTAACCTTTCCTGGATATTGTTAGAAAATATTAAACTACGCAAGTTCATTAGCTAAGTGTAGTTGTATAATATTTGTGTTAATCTACTTTACTTTTTGTTGAAGATTATCGATTAAAGGGGCTTTATATTTATTATACAAGTAGTGGCAAAGACAATTTATTACGACACGATTTTTCTTTGCTCACGATATAAAGAAATAACTACGGTTAAAATGGCGCATCACCTGTCACCACATTCATTTTCTTTCTTGTGAAAAAGCTCATTAAAATGATGGTGACAATTATGATAGATGGTTTGGGACTACAATACTTATATTTTAATTAAAATTGAATATATCTAAGAGCAACGGTAAATATACCACGTACACAACACAAACTAGAGGAAATCGGGCAAACACTCGCAATTATATGGACATTAAGGAAGAGAAATGTGCTCTTTCGGGAGTAAGTACAATGTAATATTACACATTGCACTTTTAGGCAGTCATGTAAGCCAACCGACAAAGAAAATGTCCTTTCATGCTTTATTTACCACAATTACGATCACAAACTTCAATGTATCCATCACTGAAACATTACACGGGTGATCTATTATTTGATCAGATTTTTAGATATCATCCTATGGTATTTTTTTTTCTGTTTGACGTCACCGTATACGAGTGTCGTAGCAATGTACACAGGTCAACAAGAGCTGTACTCCATTGAAAACTACAGCTACAAAGGTCATGGCTGTGTACATGAGTCAAAAAGAGCTGTACTTTATTGAACACTTCCGCTACAAAAGTCGTGAAAATGTACAATAATCAACAAGAGCTGTACTCCATTTAATATTTCAGCTACTAATGTCGCGAAACTGTACACTACTCAACAGCAGCTGTACTTCATTGAACACTTCAGCTACAAATGTCGTGGCAATGTACACTAGTCAACAAGAGCTGTACTTCATCAATTGTCGTGGCAATGAAAATTAGTCAATTAAAGCTGTATTTCATTAAACACAGCAGCTAAAGTGTTATAACAGTGTACGCTAGTCAACAAGAACTCTACTCCACAGAACACCTACACTTCAGTTACAAACGTTGTGGGAATTACATTAGTCTCCTGCAGCACTTCTTTACTGAACAAATACAGTACACCAACAAATGTTGTGGCAACTACACAAGTCACCAGGAACTCTGCTTCACTGAACACATTCACTACAGTTACATATATCGAGGGGTTGTAAATTCCTAAACAACTGCTGTAATTCATTGATCACTGCAGCTACAAATGTCGTAGCAGTGTACACTAGTCAAAAGAACTCTACTTCGCTGAAACTTTACACTTCAGCTACAAACGTCGTGGCAATTACATGAATAACCAACCACTCTACTTCACTGAATACATACTCTAAAGCTACATATGTCTTTTGATTATACATTACTAAACAGCATTTGAACACTTCAGATACAAATATCGTGGCAGTGTTCACTAGTAAACAAGAGCTGTACTTCATCGAACGCTGCATCTACAAATGTCGTGGTAGTATACACTAGTCAACAAGACCTCTACGTAAATGAACACAAAAAATAAGCTACATATGTTGTCAGAATGTACACTTCTCATCAACATTTCTACTTCTTAAACACTTCAGCTACAAATGTCGTTGCGGTGTTAAATTCTCAATAAGAGCTTAACTTCACTGCACACATACACTATCGCTACAAATGTCGTCGGAATGTACACTGGTCAACATCTCTACTTCATTGAACACATACACTTCAGCTACATGTGTCGTGGAAACGTTTATAACGTAACAAGAGCTGTACTTCATTGAACACTTTAGCTACAAATGTCATCGCCGTTTACATGAGTCAGCAATAGCTCTACTTCACTGAACACATAAACTTCAGCTACATATGTCGTGGGAATTTACACGCATAGATGACACTTCCTTATTTACCAAGATCCCTGCTTGTCATCACTCAGCAGTAATAACTGCATTTACTCGGCATTGTCCTATGCGCTGTTAAAGGCGCCCTTCTCAATCCCAGGTTCTCGCATTAGCAAATGTGTCAATAGCCCATTGACAGTTTGTCATTCTTTTGTTTTCCATTGAATATTTCATCAAGTAACTAATATTTATATTAGATAAATCTGATAATTGAGTGGGGGCTTTAAGCTGTGAAATATCTTTACCGTGTCAGTTCGCAGAATGTGTAGAATGATGGGAGGACCAGTGGTGGTGTTAATAGTTTTCATGATCAGTTTCTGCTTTCGTAGTATATTTCGACTTTTAGACTGATGTTGCTTGTCTATGAAACCTTTCCCACGGCCACCGAGACTGGCATTCAACCACCACCATCTTCTTATTAGTTGTTGAACTGACTAGATTTCATGTTGTCGTTTGACCTGCTTTGATTTTGTCTGAAATGAATACACCAAACTATACAACATTGTTTATTCGGTATGCTAGTCCTCCAGCCTCTTATACATGTAAAGTTATATAAATGAAACGTAGATTAATGGGGCTAGAGTTGTACAAGTAATAGCAAAGCCGAAAAATCATAAAATTTAACCATTTTTAACAATTGTTTACTTAGTTTGAAACCATAAAAGATTATTTTTGACAGATGTAACAAAGTAAATGAGTTTTAAGACTTTAAAAGCGATGAAAATGTTATCTTTGATTGGAATTCATGACAGTAAGATTGAAGGAACTTCTTTTTGGAATCTTTATATACAGGACCTACAAGATTGTAATGAAATTCATCTTCAACTTGTTCTGTGTTACATAATTGACATATTCCTCTCTCTCTACATATTATCTTTTCACATCTACCATATTCAACACGAAGTTTATGGCTAGAAATTCTAAACATACATAGAGCTGTTAAAACCACCAGTAGCGGTTTCAACAGGTTTTCAATATCTGTTTCTGCTTCCGTTGTACATCTCAACTTCTAGACTGGTCTTGTTTGTCTATAAGACATTTCCAATATCCACTGAGACTGGCATTGAACCACCACCATCTTATTAGTTGTTAAACTGACATAGATTCCATGTTGTCGTTTGACCTGCTTTGATTTTATCTGAAATTGATACACCAAAATATGTTGGAAGACATAATAATCATAAAGCATAATAAGTATACATAGGAAAGGTTGGTTCAGAAAACATCAATGCACTGGGATTGGAATACTCAGAAATATTTCTGTGACTTTTATTCTCAACTTTGTCTTGCGATGATTTTCAGGTTTATTCCCTAATACGAAACTAGAAGTCATCAGTTGTTACCTAGTAACTTCTTTGCCATCACAATAAAGCAAAACCAAGTTCACATTACAATACTAATACATAAATATTCATTCGATGGTGAAACTGACCAAGCTGAAGCTCTTTCTCTTAAAATATTGACAGCACCAGTACAGCCTTGTTTCCCTCCAAAAGATGAATAAATTACACTGCAATGAATTACGGAGAAGTAACTTTTCATCATTATTCAAATATGGATCTCAAGTATAACGTACTGATATGGAGGTGTTATCAGGGCCGGGTACTAGGGATTAGTTTCTGTGAAGAGTGTATCTTGTGTGACTAAGTCCCTGCTACCTCAATGTTAGCCCTGCACTGCATGCATAGTTGTGTGTAACCCGGTACACGAGAGCACCTCCTACACACCCAGAGATAACTGGTAACATACAGCCCTGGCCACTCGTTCGACACACAGCTCTTCCAAAGTCCAACAACCAAGGCTCAGCTGAGTAAGCTGAACTGTCACGCAGTTGAGTATTCAGTATGGTGGGGTGGGCCGGCAAATTC
>LD361577.1:29454-63714 GCA_001465055.1 Ptychodera flava | reverse complement strand
ATATATATATATATTTCTATATGTTTATATTAATATTTATATATATAGAATTATTGATATTTTTATTTTTTGTATGTATGTATGTATGTATGTATGTATGTCTGTATGAATGTATGTATGTATGTATGTATGTATGTATGTATGTATGTATGTATGTATGTATGTATGTACGTATGTGTATATGTAGCTATGTATGTATATATGCATCCAACGCGGGCATCACAGGTATTTATAACACACTGACAGTGAGCATTTTTGAACAGCGACAATATTTTTACAATTTCGTTCAAGTAAAGTTTACTCGACGGCGTCTTTGTCTAAAATCTACAGAATGAGGGACATCAAATAACATTGCATTGTTGTATTTGGTCTGTGTATACACAACATGTGTTATGATACGGTTCGGGCGACCGTGTCAATATATGCTGTCGTGACAATCAGTGTCAGAAAATGTGCTCTAAAGTATGGGAATTCCCCTTTCTGAAACACCAACAATCGAAGCATTATCGGACACTTCTGCTAGCATGGACCACTTAGTAATAAATGGTAGTCTAAGACATGCCCTTGTACTTGGGTGGGAAAGTGCCACTGTAAAAATTGCTGTCTCTGTTAATTTCTCTGTTTTGTTTTGTTCTGTTCTGAATTTTTTTGTATATTTTTATTATTGTTATATTCTGCGTTTTCTTTTCTGTTTTTAATTTTGTATGTGTAACTTGTTAAATGTGTGCTTTTGTGGAGGGTTGCTTTTGTATAGGTGTTAGTCACCTGTGCGACTCATCCTGACTTTATGTCAAAGCTGAATAAATAAATAAATAAAATAAATAAATGAAATTTCCTGGCAGAGACATCAATACCGGTGATGAAAAATTGATTGCATACAGTGAAGATGGGAAACTGACAAGCACAAGGAGGTAAATACTCATTCGACTGGCCTGGGCTTTCACAGCTTATAAAGCCTTAGGAAAAAATCTGGAACCAAGTAGTTGTTCATGCTCGGACTGAGTTCAGCCCAGGGCAGATGTCAGTTGCTCCTATCTATAGCAAGTAGTCGAGATGGGCTGCAGCAGATTTTCGGCTTTTGAAGCCAGAAATTGTTACCTACTGATGCAGAAGATGTAGACTTTAAAGAAGTTGAAATTGGGACAGAGTCTCGCAAAGATGGTATTTGTTGTCAAATTTCAGCGGATAAGGGCATACAAGTGAGAAGCAAGTCCCAAGCATATTGCAGACCTGATGACATTGCCAAGCTCATTGCGGATGTTAATAGTGAAAACATCAATCAAGTATTTAGTGGTGAGACCACTGTTGAAGAAAGTATTTTATATCTTGCTGGGTTGTTAAAATGATGGACCAGCATTGCTCTACCTTGAGTCACCCACCAGACGATTGTACTTTGTCAGTTTTACTAAGAAGTTAGAGGACAATTTCTCCACTCAATGACGACACTGGTAGCTATGCATATCTCGCTTATATTACTATTCAGAATACCACAGTAAATTCTTATGGATTAGCAGTATTTATTAAAATACAGAGGCTGAAATCGACATTATAATGAAAAATCTGGAAGATAAAAGTGCAAATGATTCGAAATTCTCTCGAAAGGATTTCACAATTTGCATTGCAAGATTACACCAGGTTGTAAATAGTACGGAAGTAGAGTCAGAAACAGCAGCTTTGTTTGGTGTAACAGGACCAATAGAAGGTCATCATCTTAGGCTGGCAGCTGATATCAATTTTTCAATGTACGAAGTTGTGCTCCAACAATTACTGGAAGCTTTCCCACAATAATATATCGATCCAAAACTTCTGAAAGTTGAAGATCTTCCACCAGAGGGGGAAGCCAAGGTTAGATATGTTGTTGATTGGACAGTAAAAGAAAGATCTGCAAACAGTAAGGAAATATCTCAAAGACAACATATGTTTCAAACTCCAAAAAAAGAGCTTGCAAATTGCACATGAAAAGGAGTTGGTACTTCGCTCAATGACTTGTCCTTTTGCAGTACTTAAGAATGACACAAGATACCCTGTTACCTTAAGTGTTACCAAGGTGAAACAATACAATTGGGTGTCATCAGGAGAGGGTAAGTAAAGTCACATTGCCAACTTCACTAAGCATCAGAGCGCAATATGGTACAAGACAAAGTTTAAAGGAGCAGTTGGAAAGCGATATGTGATGACGAACACCTATTTGATGTAACAGATAATATCAAACAAGGAGTGTTTATTTGCATTGTGAAAAGATACTTGAGGACTGGAGAAGGCCAATTTTTGAGTGACTTTGGTAGAGAGGTCAAGTTGAAGAAATCACAAGAAATTAGCTGCAAAACAAATGATCAAAAGCAGAGAAAAGAGCGCATGCGTTCAACTGAAGGGCATCACTGAAGGACATTGACACTAGCCGTTGTAAGATTTCATCACACATCGGATTACAGCATGCGAGTGTACACCAGCCATCATGCGACTTTACAAAGCCCATGATGTCTCTCATACATTTGTATCCACAAAGCAGTCATTGCTACCACGACTCAAGTAAGCAATACTAAATAATGATATAGTGTGCCTTTCTATGAAGATTTCCAATTGCTATTCATCAGAACTTCATCACTCTGATGGACAACTTAGAATGAGAATCTCGTTCACTGAGAAAAAAGAACACAAAGCGCATATGAAAATGTCCATATACTAATGTCGATGTTAACTTTCTTGATGTTTACAGTTTTCATCACAATTCAATTGTTGTCAGGTATGTTATGGCAAAACACCAGGAAAACATTTTCAAAAATGTTGCTGGGAGTAGAGTGGTAGCCAGACATTGCATAGCAAATTAAGAAACAGCTGTAAGAGCTAGTAGCTAAATGTTTTACACATATTTATTCAATAATTTTCTTTTGTATGACTACTGCACGACCTTGTTCTACTCACGAGAGCATGTTAAAACACTCACTCTTAAAGTCGACAGAGAATGTACGCGTGTAAAGTGCAATGTTATTTTTGACATTGACATTTTAGTCTTGACTAGACTCTATTTGTCAACAGTAATATTGCAGTCTGTACACACATAAGCTAACTTCACAGGGTAAATGCCGCTTCTCTGAATATGCATTGATGAGTGGCATGTAGTTTCTATGTAAAACAAAAATTGTAAAAAATTCACTGCAGCATTTGACTTTTAAATTATCCACCATAAACTGGAGGACATTCCACGATATTTTTACATGTATGAAATCGAGCCTTCGTATGTTTTCAGATAAATTCTGTTTGTTAATTTCAACAATACAGATTGTTTTGTTTTAGTTGTGATACACATATCTGTGTCTACATAAACTCCTTCTGATATGTTATGTGAGGTACACCTAAGCAGACCAGGTAAGTGAAAAACTTATCAATGGCAAATCTTGTACTTCTCTTACTTTTCATTAAGATATAGTCTTTGGTTCATGCCTTGGTTACTTTGTCATTGCAAGGATTCGCTGGTAAAGATTTGGATTTGCCGGTTTTTTATATTGGCAGTATGGAGTCTGTTGTACAAATGTACCGATGAGGCATTGTCCGACCTATTATTATTCATTAAAGGTTATTTTTTCTATTCTTACATAAATCACGCAGAAGAAGATGATGAGCAAATATTTCAGAAAATTTACTTGCATTGGTGAAACATTGGAATTATTTTATATTACTCAAAGGTGAAACCAAAAGAGCAAACTTTTCTTTCTCATGTATTCGAATTGATCTAGCATGAATCTGGCTCCGAACAACCGCAACACGCAATCATATTATTTCTAAATAGTTTATAGATTCTTTTTGGTATAGTGCCTCTGAAAAAATCACAAATATCTAGACTGCAAGCTGCACATGTGAACTTTGCAACTTGTAGCCTTCTACACTAACACATGGAACTGTCAGTGCCCCATACATAATATTTACACCTTGAAAATGCAGATGAAATGACATGATGCCTGATGAAATTGTGACAATTTTTTTCTTTCACAATCATGTGTACAGTGCTTCTAAAATGTCTCTGACCTTTCCATTTTTAAACAGTTCAGTGGAAGAGCAGACTATTATTTATCTTTTCTTCAATTTCTCATAAAAAAAAATCCCAAAACTGATTTTAGATTTACAATACATTTTATATGTTCGGTTGACATTTTTGCCCATTACATGCTTTGTACTTATTTGTTGCTGTAATGACTGCTACATAAACTCATACTCCTTCAAGACTAAGTCATATTATATTTTAGCTGCTATACGATGGCCGCTACAGATTATCATAGGCGTCATCCCACATGGCGCGAAAGAAATAGGTCAACATAGCCGCGGCAATGACACCGACAGGAATGGAGACCCAGCCAAGGATGATGGAATAACCGAACGAATAATCGATAACAACGTCGCTGTACTCCTTGTTCGTTTCACCTGCATATACACTCGTTCCAGTCAACACCAGCAAACCTATAAAGCATAAATATTTAGATCGTAAAGGGAATTGGACTCTCTCTCTCTCTCTCTCTCTCTCTCTCTCTCTCTCTCTCTCTCTCTCTCTCTCTCTCAGAAATCCTGGTTTAATGGATATTAAATAAAATATTCCAAATTGCCTCGACTTTATTGGTTAATCGCACAGTCCTCTTTTCAAAAGATATAACGGCAGACACTAGCGACATTCTCCTATGCGCACCCAAAGATGCGTTGCAACTGCAACATACTGCGAGCAATGCGAATACGAACGTATTCACCAGAAAACGAGTAGGAGATGCGAGTTGATTAGAATTACATCTATTCTAAAACTTTATAAAAGCGTTTAGTTACACTTGTTTAATAATATAAAGTACTGTAAAAGTAAAAACAAGACGAAGAAGAAGGACAAGAACAAGAAGGACAAGAAGAGGTGAGTAGGAAGAGAATCAGTGGCAGGCAAAGTGAGCGAAATCAGGAGATTAGTGAATTTGAAAAGTGTATATAATTCACACCTGTTACACAGAAGATCAATCCGTTGATTGCCCAGAAGCGTCTTGTAAAATATTTAAAGAGCGAGTGCTGGGTCTGTCCAGTGCCTTTTCCGATTAGCGCCACCAAAGCTATGATCCAAATTATCCCTGCGACGATCACCGCTGTCAACATAAGACCACGGGCAGCCTTTACGTATCCTGCATAATGATATAGAAGAACTATAATAACATTTGATGAAACTTGGCACAGATGCTGACCTGATAGATATCTAACTGTCCGATGAAGCATTGTACATGATTTATTGGTGTTTCCGTTTAGTACAACGAGCTTTTCACGTTTTTGTCGTTTGGTTTGTTGAGGCTTGCATTGAGCTATTGTACATTTCTCTTTCGTTTTGATATGACCCGGCTAATGCATGGATATCAACATATCTCCGTTTAACTGTATATTGCGATATAACGAGGCATACCATATATTGCTGTGTGAGGCTACAACACTTTAATTGACGAAGCATTTTTTCATGGCTGTACACAAGATTCTGCTCTTGGCCTCCCAGTCTTGTATAACGGAAGCATTCGATGATTTGTGTAAAGTCCGTGATTACGGCAGTACGCGCCTCGAAATTGAAAAACTTATATATAATAAGCTGTTGCTCAAAATTCCTAAGTGAGACTTTCAACCACTCTCTTCCGAAATCAATATTAAAACCTCAGATCGTTGTGTAAAGTTTAGTACAGGAGAAATAAATTACCTAACATTTACCGATATTTGAATCTCAAAATGACCGCCTTCTATATGTTTACTCTATGGGGAAAAACTATGTCGGTGAATATTTTTCTTAATCAAAGAACTTGAAAATGAGTCCCCATGATATAAAGTAACGAACTGTAATGTTTGAGACACCGAATATCTGTCCCAATTGACTTTAATATGATCAGTGTCTTATTGTGTCTTATATCACAGAGTAATATCAGACAGAGTGGCAACAGCTATTGTTGAAGGCGTGAAGCGGTTACGTAAGCAATCCATGTTTGCCTCGCCTCACGAAGCTCTTGGCTCTCTTTTCCGAAGAGTGCCGACCATGCACCCTTCGGTAATTTTCGGATTTTCACCAATTGTTCAGCGAAAGTATGTTCGACAAAGCTTGTGTTGTTGTTGTCGTGTGGTGCTGATCGGAATTGATGTGCTGGCGAAAACGGAAGTGTTTTGAGCTTCAGGAAAGTGGGTTTTACCGTTTTAAAAATTCCTCTCATATTTTTATGAATATATAATGAGTGTGTTTGAACCAAATTTGAAAGTCTTTTATCGATACTGTCTGGTTTTACTTAATGGTTTACGGTCAGTCATACCGTCTTTTACACGTGCGCCAAGAAAGGACATGTTTATGAAACTGCTGGCGTGTTATGTTTTGATTGGCGTGAGGCAGTGTTTCTGGCCTGAGAGCTCACAAAGTAACCATGGTTGCTACGCGACTGGCAGTACGATGCCATCTCGTCGTATGTTTCGCATAATCTCGTGTAATTATCAACCACAAACCAAGCCTGCAAAAAGTTTAACACCTTTTAAGCTCATTTTAATATGAAAAGCCAATAGTCTACAGAGACGACCATGGAACAAAAGGCATGCAAGTGTTGCCACTCTGTCTATGATATTACTCTGTGCTTATATATAGTATTGAGCATAAATTAAGAGCGATTGGTAACTCAAATTAATGCAATTCAACTCAGATGTACTCTCATGAAACGTTAAATGTAGAAACGGGTATGTAGTTTACGCATCGTCTGCAGACCAGGATCTTCTACTTTACTTTTTTTAATTCTCAGAAACTTTGTCAAAACCGGATACCCTAGCAAACTAGCCAGCACGGTCACATATTTGCATGGAAAGATTAAACATGTAAATATTCTTGTAAATTATCTAATCAATTTATTTCGACGAAATAAACTGGATAACGCGAGCTACACATTCGACGCAGCTGGAACTGGCCGCGTAAATAATCTTGCGAGTATATCACGTGTAAGCTGGGCCATGTTTCAAGAAGCAGTTTTGAAAGCAACACGCTGATCCGGCGAATCGAAATGGAAATCTTAGAAGTCATGACGAGCACGTCCTTCTCCAGTAACCTAGTTGAGCTGGTTTATTCCTTCATTACGTTGCCGTGAACTCATGGAATACCAGGAAAAAGAAGGAATACGAAGTTTTGCATGTGTTATTTTTGAAAACGAAAGTTGACTCAAAATGAATCATCGTTGAGCGATTCATGTCTAATCATGTGTTATATGTAAGTTTAACCTGCTGTCAAGTCGTGTCTGTACAGTATTAAATTTTAAAAGATCTGTCAATGAAAGTTTCAGATTTCTTTAGACTGCTACATGAATCATTTTTGCGTCAGCGTACCAGATATTTTAAATGGACAAGTTAGGTTATTTGCTTAGTAAGTGTTTTAAGTCCAATGAAAGACTGTCAACTGAAAGAAGACGAAGAGAAAATAGGAGTAAGAGTACAAAAATTAACAATTTACATAAGGCCAAGGATAATAAGTCGTGTGGTTTCGGTTACTGCATTTACCGCTTTACTTTAAAGCCATCGGCAAACGTGGAAGTGAAACGAGTAAAAATAATAACATCATGTGATAAATACAAATCTGTGAGATCATCTGTGATGTGTAATCGTCATTCATCGTGGCACGCTACAAACAAGAAACATGGCGGCTTGCGATGTCCATAATGCATATACTCTATTTCATGTAGCAAATGTGATCATGTAGAAGAAGAAAACCATTTGATGCCCTTCGTTAATCACAGGCGAGTGGTGCAACAAAATGTAAAGCAATGCCATCAAAGTTTTTCCAATTGTAAAAATAACTCATGCATTTTCTTTTAGGTGTGCATGCGTTGTCATATCATTGTTGCCTGTTGCTTAGGCTACGAAGAAATTAAACCGAGAATATATTCGCTTCAGTCATGAATAGCGAAAAATAATTAAAAATTGCAAATGCTATGAAGACAAAATGGATTGGCTAAGGCATGTCTGAGATATCCGCTTGGACGGACGAACGGACGGAGGACGACGAAGCCAAACCATAAGTCCCCTGGACTTCATCCGGGGGACTAATACTCACCGCTACATTGTTTCAAATAACTGCAAGACGTTTTTCAATTCGGTCTCATCTCACTTCACGTGATCAACATTTACCTATATCGTATCTACGAATTTAAGCAAAGTGAAAGTAATTTTCATGTTCGCCCTTTCCTTTGTCTTTGTACGAATTGAAGAGTCAAAATTAAATTTGTTGAAAAATTTCTTACATGTAAGTTAGAATAACGTATGCAGAGTATTTTTGGCGTCATGTTTGTGCAGTTGTAATGCTCCTAAAGTTCTTATCGATTGCAACAGTCTTCTTTCCTTTTAGCACTTAATAATCCTACACAATCTGGCACTTTTAAAATACAGTTTTGTATAACTTTTTTGACCAAATGTACAGTCTGTGGAGATTGACATTGAATCACTGCTTTTGATAAAATGACAATTAATCTGAAAGCAGTCAATTTATGTACGCAAATAGAACACAATTGATATGGGTAATTCAACGCAACGTGCTCAGGTTTCGTCTCCGTTTAAGAAGCGTGTCAATGTAACAAAACGAAAGTTGACTTCTTTATCAATTTTCTGGAAAATATGAACGTTGTGCAATTTTGTCATCGATTGTGTCGTGTTGAGCTAAACATGTTAACAGAAAACAATTCAAGTTTACTGTTAATATCACTATAATTGAGCATTTATCCCCGTTTGGGTACGATTTTCAACTAGTGCAAACCATAATGGCATATGCCCAGTTACTCGTAGGTGCAAACTTGCCATGTCGAACATCGAACTTATACGAAACTTTGCAGTAACCAAACCTTTGAGTATGGAATCGGGCAGGGTTGCACAGACGCGTACTCCATGAATGTTTTCAAAGCATGACTTCCACAGTCCGTAGTACGTTTCCGAGCCTAGAGACGAAATCACCACCCAGTAGTTGGTCGCCGTGCTCACGATGTAAAATAGGACTGTTACACCTGCCACTACAACGCTAGAGATAGGTCCGACGAGAGACATCGTTGGTAAGTCCACTTCTTGTAGCTTTCTGTATCTCTTGAAAACTGATACGCAACGCTTCAAGCTAAAGAAATGCTAATTGAACGAAGAGTAGGCCTCGAAGGAGACGCTTAAATGTGGCACGAAGTAGTCACGGGATGTATTTAGGCGGGTCAAAGCATGAACCATTATTGAAAAAGGTATGGATATATAAACAGCGTGTAAGGATAGAGTATGAGAAGAAGTTACGGTTTAGTTACATTTGTGTTTGAGAAGTTATTCCAATCGATAATCATTGACATTGCGACAAGAACGATGGGGTAAAATTCATATTAAGATTTTGATATTTCTTTGTGTCTCATCGAATATGTGCGACGAGTATCCATATAAAGTCCCCCTGTCTGATAGATGCCTTAAACGGGAAGTTATAGGACCTTGGGCGCACAATATGGTAATTAGTGATGACGCAGCCATTTGCATACACTGAGCGGAAGTTTGTTTTAGAAGTTTTTGTTTTATTTTTATTTCTAATCCAACAGGCGAACCCAATTACAGGATGAGGTACGCATAACCCAGTACCCGATGGACGACTGAAGAGAAAAGTGCCTTGCTCAGGGGCATAACACCGCCATTCTCCGATAGTGGGTCCGGTACCCTAACCACTGTCCCACGGCGCCTTCTTCTCATAGCGTCGCTTTGACTGTATGATAAATTTGAATAATCAGGATGGGCACTTTAGTGACATATGCAAAGAGGGGTCAAATAGTCGTACAGGAAACACTTTTTGAAACACATGCATTCTCCGACAAAAAGGAACAATTTTTCTGTTTATTTTTTTACTCAAGCTTGTCGCTTTATATTCACAGACATCGTTTACAAGATTAAATGACAATGAACGCCTGAAACATGGCAGAATTATGAGATTCTTGGACCAAACACGGCACGTCCTATCTGTACCGTGGCTTTTTTACATTAATTTGCCATGATTTACAATAATCCGGCTTTTATAGGGGAAGTTCCCGTTAAACGACCGGAAGTGCGCTATAACAGCGAGTTAACCACCACAAAAAGTAAATACGTTTATATTTTTATGCGTAATTACTGTAATGTTTGCTGCATTCTGGCTGCAAGGATAAGAGCCATGATTTGCATATCACATGGTACACCAGGCCTAAGTCTAGTCATAATGAAGCAAATAGATTTTGGCAAAATATGTCCTGAGTTCATGCAGAATTCATGGAGTAAATGTGTTCAGATCGGTTTGATCGCAGAGACTGTGTAATTACTAACTCAAGCCGCGAAAACCATTCGAAACGTAGCGAAAGATAAAAATGGACAAGAGAATTAAGATACTAGATAAAATACATTAAAAACGCCCGAGCTACGATTCCATGATTCGCATTATTGAGCTCGAATGCATACCGATCTATATCTTCAATGGAAAAGTAATCATGTACTTAATGCAAAGTTGTCAGTACCGAGTTCACTGTTTTTAACAGGGCAGAAAACGTATACACAAATCAAGAAGACAGAAAGAAGGACTTTGAACATAAAAGCCATGTTTTAAAACAGAATCGTTTTCCGACATGGGGCAGATCAAAGTAAAGTACCATCAAATCGACCAAAAACAAGCAAATGACCTACTACCAGGAACACAATAACAGCAAGAAGGTTTCATCGTGATACCATGCATCGAAAGCACCTGAGAAAGAATCAATCAGGAATACACACAACAAAAGAGAGGAATACAGACATACTTCAAAACCAGCAACACACTTCGAGATATCCTAGTAAAACCCAAAGATAAAAACAAGAAGAGAACGTGAAAGATGCCATCTACCAAATAGATTGTGCAACACCGGGGTGCAATGCCTATTACATAGGGGAGACCAGCAGACCTCTCAGGGAACGCTTTGAAGAACACAAGAAAAAAGATCAATAAGCTATCCGACGCCTTATTTCAGAAATTAAACACAAACCTCCAGAATTGTCTTCTTTGTCAGTCAAAGTCATTGATAAAGAACAACACGTGGACAAAAGACGATTATTAGAGGCCGTGTACATTAATGTAAACAATCCACCACTCAACGCCAATGTTGGAAAATATGAGATACCACTCATCTATGGTGACATCCTGAAAGTCAGTGGACAGTTCAATGTCAGCACTTAACACATTTTCTGTGACAATAAAACGTTTTCACACCTAGAGTTTTTCACACCTTCAGCTGTTTAAATGCCTGCATTTGGATCATTCTGTCAGATCAGGTATATATGGACACCGATGAAGGACAAGCGATTTGTTCGAAACATGTATCTGTTTTTGCTAATTCACAGTGGAAGAAGAGAACTTTTCAATGATGTCCACACACAGTATCATTAAAAATATTATATTCCAAAACTCTTCTGCAAATAATGTTAGAATTTCGTCAACGTGGTCTGACGGGGAGATACAATATTGCGATGAACTCTCCTACTTTACAAAACAAAGGCGGATTGGAATTCTGCAGATGTAGCAAAGTGGCGATGAAATTCATGTGGCACTTGTAAACATGATATCAATAAGTATGATATCAATAACCAATATTGCTGCTTCGATAATTGTAGCCTGCCCTATTTCCAATATATTTGTATTTCCCTCTAGATAGATCGAGTGTGACGTCAGCGAAGACGAGGGTTACCCCAACATATCAGCAGTATCCCTCCGCACCGGTTTGCGATGCGATCTGAATTAACAGCTGGAGGAACAGTATATCATAAAGCAGAACTCCAAGGTCAAATATGTACAACACTTAAAAGTCGTATTGAACAATAGGCAGCCTCTCTTGTTGGTGTACTTTAACATTTCATATCAGCCACATGCAAAGTGAAAAAGACATCTCACATAAGATGGAATAAACAACAAATGATATATGTCAAAGTGGCACTCCCACTTGGTAAAATTTTTAAAGCGCATTTTTTAATGCCAACGGTCGATATTTGACGTGGCGACTGCGCGCGGATCGCGAGATATCGATAAAAACATGCTTTCAAAAAAGTAAAAGTTTGAATTCCGATGGCCCACCTAAATTCAGCTTCCGAACATCGAACGTTCGGCACTGGAGCCATTGTCAACTAAGCTATGGAGTACGAGTCTACGCTGACGCTGCTGTATACATGCCACAGTACCACTCGCGACGGTGATCGGTCATGCCCCCTGGGGGAAGGCCTAGTCTTACTGACTCTGAGAATAAACGGAAAACAAAGTTTGATTCCACCAGAATTCGCATAGGTGACTGGCACAGTTACGTGCGGTTGATACACAGCGGCCGCCGAGTGGTATGCGCGGCGTACTGTGTGGCAGACGACAAAATGTAGTCATCGGAGGCGACAAATATTTGACATGTAAAAACTGATGTTTATGTGGTATTGGTTGAAAATTTAGTACAACTGATTTAGAATAATGAAAACGACAAAACTAAGGAGAAGTTTTACAAAACTTACCTGAGGTAATGGCATAATGCTGTATATAAAGTCTTTGCAGTGGGAAGTAAATTAATTGCGTCGTACTAACTTATTGTAGACTCCCTAGAATATCATCAATCAGCACAACAACAAACCTTCGGGGGATTTCGGGTCAAAATCAGAAACGATCGTAAAACTTCGGGATGTGAAAAATACGCTCGGGAAATGATATGTTTTTTATCGATATCTCGCGATCCGAGCGCAGTCGCCACGTCAAATATCGACCGTTGGCATTAAAAAAATGTGTTTTAAAATTGTTACCAAGTGGGAGTGCCTCTTTAATGTAGAATTTGAATATGTCACTAAAGTATAATTCATTGACAGAAAAAAATGTACAAATTAGTTTAGCAATGACAAAGTAGCCAGCATTTTTACGCCAGCATCTATATTAATATATCATGCTTAATAAGAGCCCTTTGGTATGTTGATATTAAAATGCAGCAAATCCTGTGTAATGAAAATCTATAAGAAGGATCAATTTCTTGAATGGTCTGAAATTGATACAGAAGGAGTGTGTGCCAAACCCAGTGTCAAACGTTATGCTAGCAGTGTTGTACAGGTCACATGTAGGTTGTGAAAACTGCCAATATTCAATTTCATATCAGTTTATACTATCATACTATGAGTTTATGTTTGTGAAGAATAGGATGTATATCTCATACTTTATAGGAAGAAGTCCCCATCGTTAATATCATTCGTCCTGCTATTCACTCAGAAATGCATAGGTATTACATTTATTTGATCAATGTCGTGTTGTCGTGATTTTGATCGACTTCTGCAAATTAAGATATTAATTTTTTTCCTTTAAGGTAGCTAACAGCAAACTTACAAAGTGACAGGGCGAAGGTATATGCAACATACATAATCCAAACAGTGAAGCAGAAGTTAAGTACGTGGGTGGTTGCCAAGGTCTTTTGTCTTTTGTCTTTATCATGCGGAATGGGTTTATTGGTCCACAGGTTAAACTAATCCTTTTGACGGGATGAAAGACTTAAATAATTTAAATAAAATGCAATAAGATTTTAATACTGAGCTCTGACGTAGTCTATTAAACTGTATGTTGCTATTTCCAGTGGTCATTTAGTCTTGAAATTCACCAAAGGGGTGTTTATGTCTTTAAAGAAGCAGGCAAATCAAAGTCAAAACCATATATGAACTGAAAATGCTCACGTCTTTCAATATATATTGCAACAGTATACATTGTATTTGTCTGTGAATTTAAATTTTGTCCATGTTTCGCCAACTTGGGTCCAGTTAATCCAGGTGTATCCCGAAATTTGAACGTTAGCTTTAGTAAAATGCTTTATGACTTTCAATAATGCTGTATCATAGTATCTTCAATGTACATAGCAAATTTCGTCAACTTTTGTCGAGCCAATCAAGATATATAACCGTAATTAGGAAAGTTCATTGAATATGCAAATTAGGAAGTAGTTGCAGTAAATATCCAAAATGACTTTTAATAATGTTGTATCATAGTAACTTCAATGTACATAGCAAGTTCGTCAAGTGTGGTGAAGTCAATCAAGATATATGACCCTACTTAGGAAAGTTCATTTAATACGCAAATTCGGAATTTGCTGAAGTTAAAACGCTTAACGAATTTTAGTAATGTTAAATCATAGTATCTTCAATATTCATAATAAGTTTCGTCAATTTTGATTCAGTCAATTCAGATATATATCCCTAATTAGGAAATTTCATTAAATATGCAAATTAGAAGTTAACATTCATGTCACACCCTTATGTCTTTCATGGTCGATAAATACTTGTGTGATCAATATTTGTAGCAAATCTTATCCTATGTCTGTTTTTATCACATCATTATTATGCAAATGAGCATGAAATATGCAAGCCACACCCAAAACAAACTAATCAGTTTTTGTCATTTTCAAAGTAATCAAAAGTATGTATCAAATTTGATTCTGATTCGATAAGCCGTTTTTGAGATATAGCGCCAACAGACAGACAGAAACACAAACAGACAGACTTCGCTGCGACATTAGCCGACGTGTGTGAACATGTGAGCTAAAAACGGTCTATCTACGCTTCCGAGTAACAACTCATAACTATTACATTTCGATGTCTTGAAATGACCCGGCAACTATGTAAGAGTACTCGTCCACTGCAGAGAGTTCAATTCATAATTTCTTAAAACAGATTATCAACGGAAAGTGTTTGCTCAATTACGACACTTCAGCATAGAAAGTCGAGCCCTTCATTTATTTCAGAACTTCGAATGAAGGGTAGCCCTTAAGGCAAAATATTGAGTTTTTCACAGTATTTAAAATCCAGTCCCTAGCACCAGGCCATGCACCTGGACCCTGCAGACGATACCAGTAAGCCACCATAGGACAATACTCGTAGACAACCGCCAGTTTCGGGTCAGATACGAGCAGACGCCAGAATGAAGGTTTCACACCAAGTATCTCGGCTATATCCTCCATATGAGATGGGCCTGGAACCTGTCAGAAACGAGAGAAATATGATACACTATAACAACATAGGCCATTTTGGTCACTTCAAAATGACTGTATATTTCGCGGGAATTAATCCAGGCATTTGATTGACAGCCTGCCTCAGGAGACCAGGAAAATTTATTTCGAACCAATAAACAACAGAACAAAAATTAATGACTGTTACCTAAAAAGCATGCATGAAATTTCATAACCCTTCAAAAATGCTTTCGCGAAAAATAGCGAGGCACCCCAAAAATATCAGGTCTTCTTCCCTGTAATTTTTCTCCAGTTCTCAATTCACTGTTATTGGTATTGATCGCTACAAATGAGAATTAACTTCTCTGCGCGATTACTATAAACGGGTTTTAGAGGAAACGGCTCGAGAAACAGAAAGTCTTACTTGAAAATACTTGTTTTTCACATTTTTCACATTCTGGTCGACATCTCGTTGCATGATAGTCTTTTCAGGAAGCGATATTTTGCCTGCAAATACTCTGCTTGCTAGTCTGGCATGCAGCTCTGCTACCGGCCAGTGTGGTCCAATCGTATACACTATGTTGATCAGCGCAAGCCTTTCTGGATGTTAAAGACGGATTGGAAATATGTACTTGTACAGCTCAGCGTTGTCTGATTCGTCTTTATAATTAATAACAGAAAAGTGTTAAAACATCCCAAGCATGAACATCAATAGAACAATCAGATTGCTGTACTGAAACGGGGTCTCATGGATCTGTGTTTACCTTAGAAGTATGATTTTCATGAGATCATCTGGCTACTTCGTCATACGTCCTCACCACATACTTTTAAATAACAATTCAAACCACAAACCCATTCGCCCGACATAAAACATGCTTGCTGTGCATTTGCCAAGACGGCAATCTAAAAACGAAGGTAATTGTATCGGTGAAGAATGAGAATGATAGTGATGTCGATGGTCATGATGTTTTTTGTTGAAATGACGGTCACTGATTTGATGGTGATTATCGGTCATTGTACGATTGAGACAATATGGACAATTGAGACGATATGGACAAGTTATAACAAGTACACATTACCGTACAAAATCGGATCATCAACGGTTGGTACGGAGAACTTGTACCCGGTCGCAAAGATTACAGCATCGATGTTATTAAGGATTGTGCCGTCCACAAGAATGACACCATTTTGCAGAAATTCTTTAATTTCCACCACTGGTTTGATCTGGCCTTGTGTAAGCCTATCTTGCATGTCATCACAAATCATCAGACTTTTCAATGGCGAATATAAATCTTTACCCTGACAGCGTTTTGTGTGTGTAAAGGTAATATATTACTATATATATGATTATCAAATATTGCAATGTTCTAACGTTCTTATAAATATATATATATATATATATATATATATATATATATATATAATATATATATAATATATATACGCTAGAGTCTATGTGTAAAATATAGAATATCTGCATATCAAGTAGTTTTTGACCTAGGTTTGTTTATTACTAATCAGGGCTTGTAGAAATAGATTGCATGCATTTGGTGATATGGGGTCGGCATACTCACGCAAAAGAAGATTTAATTTGCAAGAGAGGAGACTGCATCAGACACTTAAAGTAGCGGAAAACAAAGAAAAACCAAACAGAAAGACACACGATGCAAAAGTTATTGCGATTAATCTGAGCATTTAGCTTCATAATGATCATAATGATCATATAATGAGTTAGGAAATAAATGAGGGACAACGGCAGAAAAGCAGTAAATGTTTTTGTTCTCAACAAGGTACACTGGTTATGTTTATACTAACTCTTTATCAATTCAAAAGTCATAAATGCCAAGATTTTAAATTTCGGTCACTACTACCTTATTATCTAATAAACCTGGGAATGAGAACTTGATGGATCTCTTAATTGTTCTTTGTGTCTATTGAATTTACTATCATGTATCTACCATATCAACTCACGATTATGTTACCGAGACAGAAACAGTGTTTTTTGCTTTTCGCAGAACCTACCTGTAAACCAAATACTTGATGATCGACGACTCTTGTTTTGCTTATGTTCTCTATCGCCTTTATCATCTTTGATGGTGACTTTGTTACGGACCGAGTCAGCATGTCGAACTCGAACGACAACCCATTCTGACCAATACGAGGGACAAACCAAGTACCATGGCGCATGCTGAGATAGACCTAATGAAATACAGTAAGCTTTTTCAGTGTCGAAGTGCGTTTGTTCCCCGTTCAGAGGATGTCTTACTATTAGACCAGCCTTGCAATGTGCTTTATGCATGCCAACGCTTATCTTCCGCATACGTCTCTTTGTGATTCAAGTAACTTCGAAGCTTCAATTTAGCTTCTATCTTCTTGTTATATTTAGAAGTTATTGTTTGCAATAATCAATGTCATTATGATATGTGCCATGATATGCATTTGCTCTTATGGAAATATCTCACCCAATTTCTGATTTTCCCTGATTATGTCAAGATAGTCTTGTTCAAAATGAGAAGAATATTTCATAAAGTGCATCAAGAATTTATGCTACAATTTCTGAGAAAATAGCCTTCATTCTACAAAGTCAAGCACGACGACGATGATGATAATGATAATTATGATTATGATTTTGATTATGTTAGCTAGTGAATGGTAAGGAGGAATAGTTCACTACAATTGCAAAGCAGCGTAGGCTCCATCTTGTACGGAAAGTCAGATCATTGTAAGACTTTCACCTTTCTTTGATACTGACGCTCATCGCACCCTTGTCGACGATAACCGCACGTATTAGAACGGATATAAATTCGGAGGGTAGAAGTCAAATATGACCTGGCCTTGGACATTCAAAATTTAAATTTTTATCTTTAAATTTCGAGATGAGTTCCGTTTAGTAGATTTTCAGATTTCGGTCATGCAAAATACAAAGGAAGGCATTTGTTCGCGAAGGAAATACATTTCAATTTAGAGACAGTAGGTTACTAGAAAAATGCTATCACGGACCTCTCTAAAATATCTCGGTCTTTGGAACTTGAAAAAACAATAACGCATTTCCACTTTTACTATATACAGTTTCAATTACCTTTTCAGCATTTCTTGCAATTTCACAAGATATTTCACCACCAGACATTGATCCACCTGTTAAACAACAGCAATACCTGTAAACGATTAATTTACGTCTTATGCGGAGTATACACCAATTGATTTCGGTAAATCATTCTTTTATGGTGAAATGTATAAAGAGGAGAAAGTCATTTTGAATGTGGTCTCTTTCAATCCTTTGCAAGTACGGTGATCGTTTGAAATCGTTTTGAAGCTCAAATTGTTTTTGTCCCCGTTTTGTCTAGTTGCACCTCGGGGACATATATTCGGACTTTCGAACGATTGCAATACATTTTGGTATCCGGGGCTTGAAGTTAATTAAGATTTCACTGGCATATTTTTATTTTTAGAAATTGAACATTCAAATTTTCACATCAATTTCAAATCAATACACTGATCGCGGTTATTTTAAATTTCGAATTATTTTTTCCATTCCACCAAAATTTGCGTGATTTCCTTGTTTGTTGTTCTAGATGAATTTGAAAAAAGCCCAAAAGCTACTATATTTTTAGTTTTATTAGACGCCATAAATATTTCGAAATATCGCTTGGTTAAGGCAAAAGTGCAGTTGTATGTTTTTGTGGACTCGGAGAATATCTAACGCACATCCTTCCGTCGAAGAACATCCTACATCTTCAAGTTGCAGGAGTACGAATTTGGACAAAGATACATCTTGGTATAGAAGCATTGGTATATAAAATTATGAGCTTTGAATTTTAGGCATGAAATGAAATTTAGGCATGTATGTTAAGGCATTGTGTGAGACTTTTAACAAAATTATATATATATATATATATATATATATATATATATATATATATATATATATATATATATATATATATATATATACACCGTCTTACCAATAACTAACACCGTCTTTCCTCTAAAGCGATCTGGTTCTCGATACTCGTTCGTGTGGATTTTCATGCCGCCGAAGTTTTCTATACCAGGGTAGGAAGGAGTATGCGCTCTGTTGAAGATACTAGTGCAGACCATAACATAATCAAACTCTTCGGTGGTGATGCTGTCATTGCCGTGTTGTAGTTGTACAGTCCAATACTTGTCTCTGCCTGACGGTTTCACCGAGATAACATCTGTGTTGAATCTGATGCATTTCTCCAGATCGAAGTGTGCCGCGTAGTCCTGCAGATACTTCAAAAGAAGTCGGCGGCCAACAAATTGTGGATATTCTTTCGCAAAGGGAAAATCTGAAAATGCTAAAAACTCTTTGCTGCCGTTACTCACAACAGAGTCATAGATGGCGCTTCCCTGTCCAGGACGTAGATCCTTTGTGTAATACCATACACCACCTTGAAGACAGAGGAAAATGAGCGGAAGAAACAGTTAATCAATGAAAGACTTAAGTGACCCATGTGAGAAATTCACAATGTAATTTTAACAAAACAAAGCACTGCCGCCCCTGTTCATATATGTTCTAATTTTTACCCTAATTTCAAAACGTCCTTTTCATACGCAAATGGCCTAATAACCTGTTCATGGTCACGCCCATTACACTTCAAGCATAGATATAATTGATTTGCCACAAAAGTCAGGTAAGATTCCTTGAATTCAATTTTATACACATACTTGTTACATGTATTTATCAAATATGTAAATGAGCCGGTAATGTATGTACGACCAATGGTGTGCACCAGAAGAGTGGTCACATTCAGTGCATTCAGCTTATATAGATGGCCTATTTACGGGAATTCATCAAATGGGCACACACATGATTGCCTACAGTGCAAGAGGGACGCATAGGAGATACGCCCCTCTTGCACTGGGCCATCGTATTGTTATGTTCATAGGCATAATAACAATACAGTAATTGTAACTCAATAGTGGGATAAAGTGGAGCGTATTTAGAGGTAAGGCCTGATCATAGAAATCAAAATCAACATGTAAATTAGCGAATATTAAGTGCATTGAGAGAGATTAATATTGTAAGTTTTGAAATATGTAAATTACCATTAAGTTGATGTCAAAATGCTAAAAAGTCAGTAACTTTCATTATCGTTACTTTTGGAGATTATATTTGACTTTTCACTGAACACTTAACCATACGGAGCAATTGTGAAAAATGCATCTTTGCTCTTTACCTCGATACAAGTATTACATTCACCTTTGATATTTTACCTTTTGCATATTTTCAAATCCTGTTGTGACGTTTGACTTTAAATATATATATATATATATATATATATATATATATATATATATATATATATATATATATATATATATATAACTTATTTATAACTTTTGTCAAGTTTATTCAGATATTGTTCTGGGGTAGACTGGTATATGTTCTGTGGCATTTAATCAGTGCCTTGCCGCATACAAATAAAACATGTACTGGTCTATTCGCAATGGTTTCCATTCATGTTCATGATATGCAACCAAGTCATTAAAACACTATCAATATGTTGACTTTCATTTTATATAGCATTAATCCGACCGTTGATCGTCGAACCCTTTTTATGTGCGCCCTCAACTGAATATATATCGTACAAATCATGAAGTCGACAGCGACGAAGGTCGTTTACCTCAGCCACGGTACAAGCTGTGCTTGAATATCAGTGTATTATTCAAAAAGAGGCAGTCAACCATTGCATTTTGAGCACTTCTGACCAGGAGTACATTAAAATGCCGACATGCTGTTCTAACGTACCTTCGCCAGCATTATTTTTATGAAGTTCGGAAGAAAGTATAGTAGCTGTGTGCAACTACCATCCCGCCACAATTAACAGTACATTCCTGCCGCCGATTAGTTTTCTCTTCCTCTACTACCTTTAAGAAAACTCCTTTATCACCCTCACTTGAAAATCCAACTATACGAATCACTGCTGTCACCTGTAGCCACATGCTTTCTTCCTTCCAAAACTTATCAGAGTTAGCTACCCGAAAGTGACCAAATTATACTCCCTGTCAGTTATTTGACCTATTTCAAGTTCCTGGTGGACGAAAGATAGAAATCTCTCTGCCTGTTGATATGACAAAATTACACACCAACAGACAGTGATACGGAAGAAGAATTACCAAACCGCCTGCCAAGATTCATTGTAGAAACGCTTTTTTGCACGAACTGCTCTGTTCACCTACCCGTTTTTCATTTCCAGTCTTTTGGAGTCTGGCATTGTCGCGAGTGATTAGGTATGCGCCAAACATCCCCTGTGACCTATTTTTGCGAGTCCCAGGGTCGGTCGCCCGTCAAGTAGCTGATAAGAAACGTATGTGACAGTAGTTGGGGGCAAAGACGTGAACAATACACCAACCCGCACGCATAACTATCACTGGATCGTCATGTCCTGTCCTCACATGTTTCTGTTGAAGTGGGAACTTGTGTAAATCTAATACAGCTACGTGTATGGCTTTAGTTTTTCATTCTGTATAATATCGTAGTGCGCACTGAAAACCAAAGCAAGAAGACTCGGAAACTGAACAACCTGATCTAGGCTACTTTTTCGACTACCAATCTTTCTTCGCCATTCAAAGCTGTTTTCTGTCAGTTCTTCACTAAATTACCCTCAGCACCTACTAAAATGTGACTTACCAAGTTTTTCATGCCTCTCGAAACAAACTGGCTCAAGCCCACCCTCTTCAAGACAGCTTTTGATTGAGACCAGACCAGAGACTCCAGCGCCGACAATTGCAACACGCTTTTTCGTCGCCATACTTGATAACTTTTGTGACCCCGTTTGAATGCAGCAACTTTGGACCGTTCCCCCTAACTTGTGATATTTCATTCATTGTGGCCAAAGGCAAACAAGGGACACAGCAGTTTCACCTGAATGGGGTTCGGGGGTTGGTTCACATTGCATTCGATGCGCGGCAAAATGTGGCTGACCCATTTCAGTAAATTGAAGACGCAAACTGGGTTATCCTTCATCCCGTGCCAAAAAGACCATAGATTGGGATTAACTAAGGTGTTGTTTATGCCCCTTTGTAGCTCATCAAGTTAAAGGCATTTCTTGTCGATGTTAGCTTCCAAGTTTGTAAAGAAAGGGAGAAAATTGGCTGAAAAAACAGGAAACGTAATATCACGTTGACATTTATCCCACTTGATAATTTTTGTTTGCTTTTTAGTAAAACAACTCGTTGCCATTATCGAGGACACTACACCCTTGGGTCCACTTTAGTCATGTAGATGTTATCGTAAAACAATATAATGGCAACGAGTTGTTTTACTAAAAAGCAAACAAAATTATCAAGTGTGATATAAATGTCGTCTTGAAAGTCGAACTGTTTAATAAGAAATATCCCTCCTGAGAATTACTTTTCAGAACCAACGGCATATGCCAACCAAGGACACTATAAAGGCGAATCCAAAGTATTTCTCTAAAGCATGACAGGAGTGGCAAGAGACAAACTACTTGTAAGTGATATGAAACTTCAGATGTTATCATGAGGAGATTTGACCTGGACCTCATATATTGTTCCTGTCATTATAAAAGTCAAGCCTAGGTGATAGAATAATAAAGGTGTAGATCATTTTGGTATAATTTTCTTTTAAACATGAGACTCTGATGTTCAATAGCCATCTGTCAATGATTACAAATGGGAAACTTATAAACCGCTATAAGCTTATTTGCTTGTAATTAGCCTGTGTTTTGAGAAATTTCTTAACAGAAATTAGGAATTAATTTTCCCCGTGCTTTCTCAATAAAAAAGGTACCAACTTGAAGTTGTTTATGGCCATATTACATCTTATAACTTATAAGACAATCATCAGCCAGTTCAAGAGTGCATCAAGCTCTGACGTTTCTACTTTTTCTGCCAATGTGTTGCTGTAATTCATGAAGGTATTTTTCAAAGTCAACGATAAAACCATGCTGTGTTGTTCTTTTCGTTATTTTATTTTGGTATAAATTTGGCATAACTTTTTTGCAGTCTCGAAATATCTGGCTTTAAGATTCCAGAACAAGCTCACTGGCATTGAGTCTTGTCCTATCCACAGCTGTATCGAAATACTCTGTGATTGAACGATTATCAAAATTATAAGCAGGCAACATATTACAGGGAAAAAAAACGTCCTTTAAAGCCATTTTTGACAGGCTAAAGAATGACAAACGATTAGGTTGTACACATTTTTCGCTAACCGGCCGACGATACGATATGTACACCTGACTCTACTTATCAACTTTAGCATTGGACATTGGATTACTCCTGTTACATACTCTCCAAATACTCAGTAACACACCCGATATAAATTTACTGGTTCACCCTTGGTTTACGCCTTGACCCCATTAAGTTCATTTGAGCATGCATTCTGGTTTTTACTGGGTGTATAAATGTCAACAGTAACTTTATCGTTTCCAAGCCTTATTCATGCATTGAATCATTGTCGAAATTGCCAAGCCAGGCACTGCACTCTTTCTCGTTAACTTCGGATCATGTGAAACATGCCTTGTCTCGGTTCAGAATCTATCCAAGAGGGATCCTATCTATATGCTCATGGCATCACATGACAAACTGAAATGAACACGTTTTGAGGTAACTGGACAGCTTTTCTGCGCACACACACACATACACACGGATTCGTCTTTAGATACATTGAGTCTGATAAAGCTGCTGTGTGCAGCAAATTGATATTTTTTAAACGAAACTGATATTTTTTTAAGAGAAACAAAGTAACACAACAGTCTTCGTCGTTAATTGATCACATAGATATGGAAACTGACCAATGCATATTATAATTATCATTTTCATGTATACAACAATAAATACAACAAATTATAAAAATTGTTATATGAAACAGGAAAAGAAAAATACTGTAACATTACATAAAAAATGGTGGATTGTTAAAATGTACAAGTACATAGTACTCCTCTTAAACTCTAAATTCAGTAACAGACATGATTTGTCAAAAACATGTCTGCTTTAGTATTCCAAGGGAAGGGATTGATAACACCGATGGAAAAAAGTTTTTAATATTTTTGTGGAATTCTCGGCAAGTGTTTTTCGGTGATTTTAAGTGTTGTTTGCAGCGGGGTCTTCCTATTTTCTTTGCACTTGATAATTTGCCTAATAAATATACAAAAGCAAATCACATCAAACTAAGGTACGATTTATCGATACATGAAGCTGGAATTGAGAAACTATAGATGTGAAGGCATGCGGCCACGAGGGTTCCAAAGATTATATTTTAATTTGTCAAGTACATTGGGCAAAATGCTTGATATACAACAATATATACATGTATACTGATTCTTTACATTTGTCAAATACGTTGAGAATACACGTACGTATTCTAATATCATGCAAAAGTACAGTGTACACTTAGTGTGCAAAGATCTGCATTATGTATACTCTTTATCTGCAAAGATATACGCTACGCATATAAACGTGTAGGAATGTTCCATATACAAAGATATACGCTATGTGAGCAATCAGTATTGTGTTCCATATACGTCAATATACGTAAATATACTGAACGTATACCAAGCATTTTGTCAAGTGTTGAATATAATAGAGACACGTAAAGTAATGCAAACAAAGAGTGTCTTATATTCTGACAATGTCAGGAAAAATATTTCACTTAAAAATAATTCAAGCTGTCAGCCATTTCTTTGTCATTGAATATTTACTGAAATTCAAACCAAATTCGTTTATGGTTCGATCACGGTCTCTGTGGTTCGAAGGCGACGGCCGCTGTGGTACATTCATCAGAAATATACGAAGCTGGGATACACAATGGCCGCTACATGCACCTAAGTTTGAGACGGATTTCTCTCACAGAAGTCACAACTTATTCAATAAACAAGCAACAATGCATAGTTTACAATACATCTCCGAAATCAAACCTGCTATTTGCATTTGCGTCAAAAACAACCTGCTCTGCATATTCAGTTGCGATTGGCAACGGGACCAGCACCTTCAAACTCGCCTTTCAACATTGAATGACCACTTTCTAACAACAGCAGCGGATAATTGAACTTATCAGCTCTGTGATGGAAGCCAATCGTTGAAATATACATACTGCGAGCTTCGAAAGTAAGATAAAATGAAAATATTGACTTTAATAGTTCAGGAGAAAATTTTCTCAGGCGTTGTATTGGTTTCATATCTAGCCTACGAGCGTTCCGTGCTCAGTACAAGCTTGCACGCCAAAAATAAACAATAAGGGGAAAGTCAACAAACTCTGGCATGGCAGTCGATTGTAACGTTTTTAAGCAACCGTAAGTTAGAACCTTCTGCTGTTTTAGTTGGTAGTGAAAACTTTCGATCCACGGCCAAAAATCCGGCCTTCGCTTTATAGGCATTCTGTCCAGTCCCAGTTCCATTCTGTCCAGTCCCTTACACAACTCATTTGGACTTTTCATTCTACATAAACTGAACAATGTAACAGATGTGAACTGAATGTCCTCACGTGTTTTACAACATGTCTGACAGGTCCATTAATAGTGGAGCGCTTCACAGAACATTCAGATATCTGTGATGTCATTATATGTAGCAGGTTTCATCAACTTTCGCACAGTACTCTAAGTGTAAAATCACTGATTACAAAACTTTATTTAATATGCAAATGAGCTGTTTATTAACTTAACATTGCTCAGTGCTTCATTGGACAATTAGATATCTATCAGCTCAACGTATGTAGCACGCTTCATCAAATGTAATACTGTAATTTTGGAGTAATTTACTAATTACAAAATTCATTAAATTTGCGAATGAACCCTCAATTAGCTTGAAAATGCTCACTGTTCCATATTACAATTAGATATTTATCAGATTAATAACTGTAGCAGGTTTCAAAAAAAATTTTTGATGTAATTTCAGAGTAATATACCTAATTGCAAAGTTCATTATAAATATGTAAATGTACCATTAATTAACTTATCACAACTGAATGCTTAACACCACAGTCAGATTTCTGCTTGATCAGTATCTGCAGCAGAATTCATCAAATTTAGTGCATTTATTTCGGAGTTATATTGCTAATTACAAATCTTCATAAAATATGCAAATGAGCTACTTATCAATTCTAAGTGTAAATATATATATATATATATATATATATATATATATATATATATATATATATATATATATATAAATATCAGATCAATATTTGTTGTATGTATATATATATATATATATATATAAATATCAGATCAATATTTGTTGTATGTATCATCACATTTCGTGCAGGAAATTCAGTGTTATGTCACTAATTACAAAAGTTCATTAAATATGCCAATGCGCAAATATTTGACATGACACTCACAGTATCATCCTATTGTTTTGAGACTGTCATCTGTGAAAAGTTTCATAAAATTTTGTGCACTAGTTCTTGATAAATGTTGACACTGTCTTTACTGTCTCCATAGGGAAACCATTATATTAAAAAAGTGATATTGCATAACTTCATTTACATGTAAGCCACACTAACCAAAATCTAAACATTTCTTGCAAGTAGCATATCGTACCTGTCTTTCAAATCTGACTCGAATCTGTTCAGGCGTTTTTGAGTTATCGTGTAAACAGACAGACGGACAGACACACACAGAGACAGACAGACAGACATCGCTATGACATTAGCTCACGTGTGTGAACACGTGAGCTAAAAATGTGACCCTCCGCTAGGGCAAGTTTGTAAAACGCGACCCTCTTTAAATTTCTCCTTAATTGATGGATAACAGCACCTTTCTGAACAGTTGCAGCAAACAATGAAACCGGACTGACAGCTACTTGATGTTTCATTTCAAAGTTATATAATCCAATAATCTGAATTTGAATGGTGAACTAGCATTATACATCCACCAACATTAAATTATGTTAGCATGACATTATATACAGTACACTGTATGAATCTCTTAACAACATTGCTAATATGATTTTTTTTCTAAATGAGCAGAGGACTAATATATTTTTTATTGTTAGGGGAGTCATACATTGTTTAGCTTAAGCGTTGGGAAATATATTTCATCAGTAGTTGATGGGCAGACGGTCATTTATTTCGGGCCAGCATCTTTTAAAATCCCATGGTGGTAATTTACGTCCAGTCCGTAATTGTATGATTTGCTTCATGGTGCAGCAACACTGCGCCATATACAAGCTAGTGAACTAGGCCTGTATAGCCATTAGCGAATTGGAACATCTCACGATCAGTTTTCCTGACACAGCAGGGAGTCAGTCCGCTGAATTTCCTCTTGCAGGGCAAAAACTTATCGCGACGTGAATTCAAAGCCGGTCACGTCCGAGTGTCTAGAATATTGAAATGACCCTGAAGGAATCATGTAAAACCCTCTCGGTATCGCAACAACAGCTAACAATTTATACGAAACCTCCCTTGCACTGAAGAAATTCCTTTCGTTTTACCTTGCTATGTATTGTATTAATAAAGTATTGTCAACGTTTGTATTATTCTGTTCAGAAATGGAAATTTAAGATATTAAAAATATTATATTCCAAAACACTTCTGCAAATAATGTTATTTTAATGGTGCTAATGACAGGGGTACAATACGGCGATGAGCTCTTCCAATTTACAAAACAAAGGCGGATTTGAAATCTGCAGATGTATTAAAGTTGCGATGAAATTCACCTGACACTTGTGAACATGATATCAATAAACATAATATCAACCAACAATATTGTTGCTTTGATAATTGTAACCTGCCTTGTTTTCAATATATTTATATTTCCCTGTATTCAGATCGAGTGTGACGTCAGCGAAGACGAGAGTCTCCCCAACATATCGGCAATATCCCTTCGAACGCGTATGCGAAGTGATCTGAATTAACAGCTGAATGAACAGTATGTCGTATAAGAGAACTCCAAGGTCAAATATTTACGGCACTCAACGACAGAAAAAAATGTACAATATAATCCAGCAATGACAAAGTAACTAGCATTTTCACGCTAGCATCTATACCAATATATCGTACTCACTGAGAGCCCTTCGGGTTCTTAAATATTTAAGTGTAGAAATCTTGTGCAGAGAATGTCTATAAGAAAGGGATCAATTGTTCGAATGGTCTGAAATTGATAAAAAAGGAGTGTGTGCCAAAACGGAAAGGGCCACCGTCGATCGTTTTATTTTAAAGGCTCAGTAACGTCGCGGCTCCAGTCGAGTCGTAAGGCTCAATGTCGACGTCGTACCTGGCGATCCCGTTTGGCGATAAACCCGAAATCTAAACCTCAACGTGAGTTGAATAATTGAGTACCGTATAATCTCCGGGAAAGCTACATACGAGGAACAAGCATAAAGTCATTCAAATACAACGATAAATTCCCTTCATTACACTAAAAGTTCCGTAAATTCTCGCTCGGAATCAAACCTGGAGCGTAAAGGCTGTAGCGAAGACATGTCGATCTGTAGTCTTAACTCTCCAGTGCAGCTCTTGAATCCGATATATTCAAAAGTTGACTCAGACATAGACAACACTCACAACAGTACAGAGTTTCCGTCAAATAACAAAATTAGGATGTGTTTATGTATCTATCAGCAAATATCAAAGTCCATAAGACGAAAACATTGACGACCGAGATAGGGATTGACGATTTGACACAAGCGGAGACAGTTAATTTCAGCGTTGTGGCCACAAACATGCAACGAGGTATTATGTCTGTCATCGAACGGAATCTTTTGCGCTTGCCAAGGTCGTAATCATGTGTGATATTTTCAAAAGCTTCTGGATATCTAAGAATGAGAATTACTGTTTCAATCGTGTCGTTGCATAAAATATATTTGTAAATATTCTAAATAACTCTGAACACTATGGCTATCCGTCGCTAGCGCGGAGAAAAGTATGTCCGCCGATGGCCAACATCCTTTGGCATAAGTACAGTGCAAGACAATGATTGACTCGTTCTCGTGATAGAATCCGCATGTCTGATTAGTGGAGATACCATTCGATATATCAAAATTTCAGCTTGATGGGATTTATGAATGAAAGTATCTCCTGGGTGACGAGCCGCTTTATCCGCTTAAGTAAAACACAAATCGCGACGAAATTCATGAAATGTGTTACAATAATTTTGATCCGTCTCCGTCAAAAGAAAAATAAGAAGACTGTTCATGTGATAAATATATAATTCCATTGTATTTTTCTCTTTTTGACGTCCTATTATACGAGTGTTTTTCACGAAGCCCTACAACTTCGAGCCGAAGGCGAGAACCGCGGCTCGGGTGTGGCGGCGTCGACCAATGAAAAGTGAAAGCTGATGCGTCATTACAGTGATATCAATGTTATATAACTCCGCAGGGTCGAGTTGAAGCTTTGACAGACAAGTAGTACGCACGACTATCGTCGATTCGCTCAATGAATCATGCAAGTGAAAGATAGAACATATGTAACAATAACAGAACCCCATGGCCTGTGAGTGCAAGCGAGCCGTACTAGCGGTATTTGCACGAGTGCTGCGGTGTATTCGGCGGCAGTCCTTTCATGAGCGAAGCGCTCTTGCACTAACAGGTCATGGGGTTCTGTCATACAGTGCCCTTAACTGTAGAATGTTGAATTCACTATCTCTTAAAAACAGATTTTCAACCGTCATCCGTCTTTCCATTTCTAATTATTATACATTAAACTTGTGTATACTGACACATTCGTTATCCATATTACAAACCGACGGATCATTTGCTCAATTACAACACTTTAGAATTGAAAATCGAACGCGTCATTCAATTTTCAGGTTTGAATGATGAGTAGCCCTTAAGGCAAAATATTGAGTTTTCCACCGCATTTATAATTCTGTCCCTAGCACCAGGCCATGCGCCTGGACCCTGTAGACGATACCAGTAAGGTACTAATGGTCCATACTCGTAGGCAACTGCCAGTTTTGGGTCAGACACGAGCAGACGCCAAAATGAAGGATTGACACCAAGTATCTCGGCTATTTCGTCCATGTGACGTTGGCCTGGAACCTGTCAGAAACAAGAGAAATATGGCACACTATAACAACGTAGGTCATTTTTGTCACTTCAAAATGACTTTATAGTTTGCAGGAATTAATCCAGGTATTTGATTTGACAGTCTGCTTCAGGAGACCAGGAAAATGTATTCCGTACCAATGAACAGCAAAGCCGAACCTTAATTGTCAATCAAACATTTTGCATTTTGTGGTACTGAAAGGCAGAATTTGATAAAACATGACATGACAAACACCACTACTTAGGGTCTTTCTTTTAGTGTAAAAAAGAATACCCATTATCGCGTTACATCCACAACTCATAACATTATTTTTTATGTTTACAAACAACGGAAAGAAAAAAAGTTAAGTTACATGTAGCGTTAAATGCTACTACATTCAGAAAGTATTTTCCTGTAAAGTACAAAGTATAACTCAGGTGGCTGGTGGGGGTGATACACGCTTAAATAAAGCTCATTTAATTCGATACAAGCTTAAAGAGATAGGAATGACGGTCTTGATACATAAGCTTGCGTATACTTATTTCTTAACATGAAAACGAAAAGGCTCAATGATGCTTAGTATACAAATAAAAGAAAATAAACCCCTCTCCTTCTAAACAACGATTCAACCCCTGAAAGAAAAACGATTGGGCGGTTTATTATAACATTAAGCAAACTACTCCAAACTGAAAAACAAAACGCTTGGACACAATGATGCGAAGTAATCCAGCGCTTCATACATAAACGGCCTTTTAAACCAAGGGAATAGACAGAACTAACAGAGGGAAAGGCCGGTTTTTTTAAATGACGCTGCGCGTAAGTAACTCTTCAGAAAGGTCTTGCAAGAAATAGAGTGACCCTCCTCCTGCCATATATAGCTAGTTGTCAATTGTACGTTTTATTGTAAAATTCGTAAATGAATGGACGCACTTCGACCACTCTGTAGAAAGTAGGGCGACCTGTTTTGATATATATATATATATATATATATATATATATATATATATATATATATATATATATATATATATGCACAGATATCGCAAGTTTCATATTGGATAACATGTTCACGATATTTTCTCATATTCTACCATGTTTTGTGGATCAACATTTTTGATGGAATCCAAAAATCGCATTTGTCTATTTTTATCTTCCACTCCAAGCGATTTACATTTACAAAAACAATAAATCATAGATAAATCTATAGATATAGCTTGTTTTCAAGGGGAAAGTTGTTAAATAGATTCCATTGTATTATGGTTTGATATTTATGGAGAAGTACTCTGACAGCCAGGTCTTGACTTCCTATAGTTGCTCAAAAATAATGATTCTCACCCAAAAAGCATGCATGAAATTTTATGACCCTTCATTGATGCTTGCGCGAAAAATAGCGACGCATCAGAAAAAGCACCCGCTCTATCCCCTGTAATATTGTTCAGTCCTCAATGCACTTTTATTGGCAATGATCGCTACAAATGAGATTTAACTTCTCAACGCGGTTACTGTGCACGGATTCCAGGGGAAAGGGCTGTAGAAAGAAAAAGGCTTACTTGAAAATACTTGTTTTTCACATTTTTTACATTCTGGTCGACATCTCGTTGCATGATAGTCTTTTCAGGAAGCGCTATTTTGCCTGCAAATACTCTGCTTGCTAGTCTTGCATGCAGCTCTGCTACTGGGAAGTGTGCCCCAAACGTATTCACTATGTTGATCAGGGCAAGTTTTTCTGGATGTTCAAGACGAATGGGGAATAAGTACTTGTACAGCTGAGCGTTGTCTGATTCGTCTGTGGAATTAATAACAGAACAGTGTCAAAAAATCCCAAGCATCAACATCAATAGAACAAAGAGATTGTTGTACTGAAACTGTTTCTCATGAATCTATGTTTTCCTCAGACGTGTAATATCGATATTGATGAGATAATCTTACTACTTCATCATGCTTCCCTGTCATATGCCCCTAAATAAAGATGAAAACCACGAACCTATCCGCCCGACAAAAAGTAGGCTTGTTGAACATGTGCTAAGACGGCAATCTAAAATGAAGCTAATTGTATCGGTGAAGAATGAGAGAAATAATGATGTGGATGATCATGATGGTGTTGGTTGACATGACAACGGTCACTGATTTTTGGAGGTGATTATCGGACATTATACGTTTGAGATTGTAAGGTAGTTGGTGTTACAACTTTTGTAAAATTTTAACTGCAAATTTTCCCATGATATGAACAGTGGATAACAAATACAAATTACCGTACAAAATCGAATCATCAATGGTTGGTACGGAGAACTTGTATCCGGTCGCAAAGATTACAGCATCGATATTTTTCAGGGTTGTGCCGTCCAAAAGAATAATGATATTTTTCAGAAATTCTTTAATGTCCACCACTGGTTTGATCTGACCTTGTGTAAGCCTATCTTGCATGTCGTCACAAACCATAATACTCTTCAACGGCGAATATAAATCTTCACCCTGATAGTGTTTTGTATGTGTAAAGGTAACATATATTACTATATATATATATGATTATCAAATATTGCAATGTTATAAAGTTCTTATATGATATATATGTAATCTTTGTACATCAGAAAAACTACACATTGTCAATGCGCACAAATCTACGCTGTTAAACAAACGCTCGAAGTTGGTTTTAAAATGTCGCCACCAAAACTAATATAATTTACCAAATTTAAACACCACCTACAAGTAAACTTATGTCCCGATCATACATATATAAGACAGTCGAGCTAAGAAACCTTTCACTTCTTCTGTCTGACGATTGCGGGATGCGTGTAACTTAAGTAGCAGATATAATTACTTTGTACTTGAAGTAATTTTGTGCTATTGTTTATAACGCTCTGCTTTAGCATCGAGCATTGTAATTTACCTGTAAACCAAATAATTGATGATCGACGACTCGAGTTTTGCTGATTTTCTCTAAAGTCTTTATCATCTTTGATGGTGACTTCATTACGGACCGAGTCTTCATGGCAAACTCAAAGGACAATCCGTTCTGACCAATACGAGGGTAAAACCAAGTACCATGGCGCATGCTCAGATACACCTAATGAGATACAATAAGCTTTTCCGGTGTCCAAGTGCGTTTGTTCCCCGTGTAGAGGATGTCTTACTATAAGGCCAGCCTTTAATGTGCTTTATGCATGCCAACGCATATCATCTGCATACGTCTCTTCGTGAGACGAGTAAATTCAAAACTTTAATTTTAGCTTCAATTTCCTGGTTATATTTTGGAAGTTATTGTTTACAATAATGAATATCATTACGATATGATACGTATTTGCTCTTATGGAAGTATCTCACCCGATTTCTTATTATCGCTAATTTTATCAAGATACTCTTGTTCAAAACGAGAAGAATATTTCTTAAAGTGCATCAAGAATTTATGCAACAATTTCTGAGAAAATAGCCTTCATTCTACAAAGTCAAGCATGATGTATTTGTGTTTACTAACCAGCGCGATGATGAAGATGATGATGATCGTGATCATGATAATCAATATGATTATTATTATGATGTCGAATATGTTAGTTAGTGAATGGTAAGGAAGAAAAGTTTACTACAATTGCATTGCAGCCTGGGCTGCATCTTGTACGGAAAGTCAGATCATTGTAAGACTTTCACCTTTGTTTGATAATGACACTCATCGCACATTTATGGACAAGCTCAACAATATCTCAGGAATTTAATAACACCTTGTGCCTCATCACGTGTACTTCGTTCATCTGATAAATGCCTTCTCCACACACCTAGATGGAATCTGACTACCTATGGTCGCCGCTCCTTCTCTGTAGCAGCTCCTGTCCTTTGGAACTCTTTGCCCCGGGACATAAAAACCTCTCCTAATGTCAATGTAACCAGGTGAAATTTTGATTTACCTGTTTAGAGAATTCAAAGCCATTCATATAGGACACACTGTCGTTTAACTGTGTGTTGTATTTTATAGTAATGTTCGCGTGTAAGACAACTCTCCAAGGTTGAGCCAGTATCACACATTGCCTTTCATATGTGGTTATCCGCCCATATTGAAGTAGTGCATTTTTACGCGACCTGTTTATCATCCAAGCTACGTAATCTGATTTTCATTCTTGGTAGAGTCATCTATTAGATTTAAATGTACTTTTTTTGAGTGATTACTGTTACATTTAATATGAAACTTTATCGTTTGCTACGCTTATTTACACTAGTGTATTAATACACAAGTAAGTGAGAAGGAGAAGCGTGGAGGCTTGAGAAAATTTGGCCGTCCTGAGGTTTAGCTCCCAAACAAATGGATCGCCGAGTCAAAAAATATTCCAGATTACAGCATAATAGTAAAAT
>LD361577.1:0-13046 GCA_001465055.1 Ptychodera flava | reverse complement strand
TGTGTGCATAAACATCGTCTTACCAACAATTAACACCGACTTTCCCCGAAAGTGATCTGGTTCTCGATACTCGTTAGCATGGATTTTCATGCCGGCGAAGTTGTCTATACCAGGGTAGGAAGGAGTGTACGCTGCGTTGAAGACACCAGTGCACACCATAACATAATCAAACTCTTCGGTGGTGATACTGCCATTGCCGTGTTGTAGTTGTACAGTCCAATACTTGTCTCTGCCTGACGGTTTCACTGAGATAACATCTGTGTTGAATCTGATGTATTTCTCCAGATCGAAGTGTGCCGCGTAGTCCTGCAGATACTTGAAAAGAAGTCGGCGGCCAACAAATTGTGGATATTCTTTCGGAAAGGGAAAATCTGAAAATGCAGTCATCTCTTTGCTCGTGTTACTCACAACAGAGTCATAGATAGCGCCTCCCTGTCCGGGACGTAGATCCTTTGTGTAATACCATACACCACCTTGAAGACAAGGCAAAACAGTTAGAGCGCCAGAGGTAGTTAATCAATGCAAGATTTCAGAAAGTCACAGATACTAACAAAAATAGCAGAGTCGCCACTATTGATATATGGTCTACTTTTATGCTAATTTCAAAACGTTCTTTTACTGATTTCGACTGACCCTCCCATAGCCTTGCCACAGCTAAACAGTTTGTTCATTGAACAACTTGGATACTTTGTCCTCTTGAGAGTGTTCAGTTTTGTACTTTGTCCAATTTTGGAATGTACCATACCACACCCTCTTGTAGTGTGAGTTGAGTATAATAAAGACTGAATATAATGACGCAATTGACCTACTAATCAGTTAATGGTCACGCCCATTATACTTCAAGCACAGATACGATTGATTTATCACAATAGTCATATAAGATTTCGTGGATTCAGTTTTTATACAAAAACCAATTAGAAATATTAATCAAATATATAAAAGAGCCGATAACGTACGTACGATCAATGTGCACCAGAAAACATTGCATTTAGCATTTAAAGTTGTCCAAATACAGCAGGAATTTATCATATTATGTACATGAGCATCAGCAAGTATTGCAGTATTCATAAGCATAAATATCCTAATAATAAAATTCAACCACATTTTAATATCTGCTTATCTGCAGTGTATACACTGTGTAGCAACTTTTGCCATTGACTGAACATGGGAAATGCTGTCACTTGTATATTCTTAGATATAGATTATGACCTAAATAAGGGTCTCAAGAGGGCTGTTTACGTAAGCAGACAGTACATTGTGTAAAATATGATTTTATTAATCACTGCATAACTTATTAATAATCATTATTATAACAACAATGGAGTTTTTAGAAGGTATTTAACAAAATAGATGACATTGTTTGTAAAATAAGTTAAATTATACTGTATCATCCATATTGATAATTGTTTAATATTCAAAATTAAGTTTTGGTCGTAACAGGCTAATTGGCTTGTGGTCATCCGGCAAGCAGCTCATCACAAACGACTGAGGTTGGCGGCAAAGCTGTGAACGGTATATTGACCTGCATGCATAACTGTAATGGTATCGACGTATTCTGTCCGCACATGTTTCTGCTAAAATGGGAGCTTGTTTACATATAATATATCTGGGTGACTTTTGTGTTTGATCGCGTCTATTATATGGAATGTTGTAGCGCACGTTTGAAAACCTCGGCCAAAGTAATCTGAAACTGCATAGCCTAAACTACCCTACTTTCAACTACCAATATTCTTCGCCATTGATAACTTTTTTCTATCAGTTCTATACTTAAAATCTCTCAATATCAACTAACATGTGGCTTACCAAGTTTATCGTGTCTCTCGAAACAAACTGGCTCGAGTCCACCCTCTTCAAGACAACTTTTGATGGAGACCAGACCAGAGACTCCAGCACCAACAATTGCAACACGCTTTGTGGTCGCCATGTTTGTTAACTGCTGTGACCCCATTTGAGTGGCAGCTGCAAAATTGGACCTGTCACCTTGACCTGCGATGTTTTATTCATGATGGCCCTGGGCAAATAAGGGCCAGGACAGTTCACGGTCACTCCAAAAAGTGGACAGTTTCACTAGCACGGGGTGAGAGGGTCGGTTAAACTCATAGACAATCTCGCTTCATGTTGTCTATGGTTTAGTAAGTGATAAGTGGTTGACCCTTTTCAATGAATTAAAGACGCAAACAGGATAAGGTAACCTTTAATCCCGACTCCAAAAGGTCATGCATGTGTAACGTTTGCTAAGCGCTTTACGAGAGTAAAGTTGGCGTCATCCTCAGCCTCAGTCAGCGTCAAGGGGTCACACGAACTTGTAAATGAGTATGAGGGTGACGCTAAGGGGTCAGTTTCACCGGCGTCAGATCCGAATATTTCCGACTGCGTCTGAGGGAATGATAAGCTTAAAAGCGACCGTAAAAATATGCTCCAAGTTTCATATCACTTTAAATATCAATCAAAATACTGTGGCGTTTGTATTTCATAATATTTGGTAACCTCTTATATTAATATCCGTTTCTCGAGATGTAGTTACAATACAACATTCTGAGCCATGATTTAGAAGTTCGAATGCTGTGTGTTTCTTGGTAGTTCCTCTCAATCGTTCTTACGTCGAATTTTCAGGCCTCAAGTCATACTTATACAAGTGTATTGTTTCATAAATTATCTTTAATAATAAGGGCTTCCAAATCGCCTCTCAAGGTGGCAAATTCTACAAATTTCCGACCATGAATGCCTTTTTGCTCAAATTTTCGAGTTGTATGGGACACCTGTATTTGAAGGACTAGAAAAGCTCTGTGTGGCGCAACCGCATCACGTCATGTCATTACCGATCTTTACGAGACATGGGAAAATCTCGCCTTGGGTTCTATAAGCCTCGGTAATATATACGCACTCTTCACATTCTTATATTACGATGCAGTGATGGAGACTGCATAGTGTTAACTGGCACCGGTCAGACGCTGATAACAAAATACAGTGATAGAAGCTAGAGGAATGGTAGTTGTAGTGTACCTCCTTGTTTGTATACTAGTATCTGTCTGTCTGTATGTTTATTTAATGTACATGTATGCCAGTATTTATGTCAGACTCACGACAGCTGGCCCCAAACGACTTCAAAAATATATAGTCTTTCCCTGGAATAAAGGAAGCATTTCAGCTTACTTACAAAAGCAAGCTGTGTTTGTATGTACGTATGTATGCATGCATGCATGCATGTATGTATGTATGTATATATGTATGTATACATGTATGTATGTGTCTGTATGTATGTATGTATGTATGTATGTATGTATGTATGTATGTATGTATGTATGTATGTATGTATGTATGTATGTATGTATGTACGTACGTATGTGTATATATGTGTGTATGTATGTATGTATGTATGTATGTATGTATGTATGTATGTATGTATGTATGTATGTATGTATGTATGTATGTATGTATGTATGTATGTATGTATGTATAATAAGGTCATAATTTAATTGAGAGTCCAAACTGACAGTCATTTGTCAATGATACAAATTGCATGGTACACATACACAGGCTGTGCTAGCAAGCTTCATACTTGACAGTTCAACATGCTGCAGGGAGTAGAACAAGAATACAGTTGTATAAAACTGAACAAAAGATATTGTCAAAATTATCAAAGTTAATACAGCTGCTGCCTATGGGCAGTGTCACCATCATATACTGCACTGCTACTGTAGTGTCATTGACATGGCATACCTGGGTATTGTCAGAGATATCTCTTACTCTGATGTCCATGGTAGTTGAAGAAGAGTTCAAATGACACTCAAGACAGTAAAACATACTCGCACACAAGATCAGGCCAGAGAGCAACACATAGAAGACCAGTCGAGACTTGAAATTTCATCAGGGCTTTTTTAATCCTTGCATATGAGAATAATCAAATATTAAAGAAAAAAGATAGGGTGACCATGCTTGATTTTCTTAATTCTCACATTCTCATCATAAAATAATACAAAAGTAAAACTTTGAACAGTAAAGACTAATTTAAATGAAAAATGAGTCACGAAATGGAATTCTTTATTTTTAAGAGAATTTGCCATTATTACATAGAAAATTTCAGATATTAAAACATTTATTTGATGGCATCAGAAAAAAAACAAGAAACTATTGAAACTACTATTGAGACTATTGAAAACTATTGAAACTATTGACCAGTCAATAATTCAACACTACTTTGACTATTTCTACAAAAATGAAGATGAAAATAATAGAAACATTTAGTGTTTATTCTAGAATCATCACTTCTAACTATAAAACTACACCAAACAGTAAGACAGGTCTATTTCTTATCACTTTCATACATACACTGTACAATAGTGGTGTTTAATGACTGTATTCTTTAACTTTTCAAAATATATTCAAATATCTTGATTTGCTTGTATTGTCATATTATATTTCAACGATTTTTGAAACAGACATTGATCTTGCAAGAGATTCAGTGTTTTCAGCTTTGCAGGCTTTGTGAAGTTCATTTTTATGAACACAATATGTCACCTGGCAAATATATCCTGCAAACATATTTGAGAGGTTAAAAATGACAAGAAAACATATTATCAAACTCAGTAAAATAAGCTACATTCTATCCTGTACGTTATTGTTCCAGTTGATGATTTAAAAAAACACATTTGTGTTATTATAGCCATGTAAAGTTATTTTTAAATATTAGTGAGATGAACTCAGCCATAAATTTCAATAAAAGATCTCTCCAAACAAACGAAGCAATTAAAACAAAGTTTGTATGACAAAGGGCTTACTTTAATACTCTTACCTGTCGCTGGTCACAAATTTTCCGATATCCTAAACGAACATTTTTAAAAAGTTTTCGATATATTTTCCAATACCTCGTCCCTCGTTGCCCAAGCTTTAAATTTGAACTCCACGGTTCTTTTCGGACGTTATAACTTGATGATTTTCAAAGTTGGAATCTCACTCTCAGCCCACTTTAGGCTACCATCGATCTCTCCAATAGACCTATATAACTCATTGTTTTAGAATGTCTCCTCATTATCCTTAGCTTGCCAGGACAAAGAACATCAACACGTCTTGCCTTCTTGTCTGCCTCCTCTGGCGCCGCAGCCCTTTGAAAAGCGCCAACAGTGATCAACGTTCAACTTGACTGACTCAATACTGCGCCATCATGCGACATCCTTACTCTTGACCTTATATGACCTGCTGTAAAGATGGCGGCTTCCATAGGAACGTGGAGTTTCGGACTGGCTGCTGTTGTGGCTGCTTCGAGAACCCTTGAAACTGGGAAAGACGTTGTGTCAGCGGTGGAAGAGGGCATCAGCAGTAAGTACTCAAGTGTAATTTAAGATCACAATAATCCGCGAACCACTCAGGTTTGGTTGCATATCACTCCACAGTCACTGCTGTGGTTCGTAGCACAGGCGCTCCTTAGCTGGGTTGTCTGCCAAGGCCAAGTAGACCGATTTTCGGCTCGATTTTCGATCCCGTAGTCGATATGCCCACCACTGCAACCTAAATACTTACAAGGTGTGCAACAGAATCACTCAAAAAAAAACATGCGATCCGGGTTTTCAACTGGCCGTGCATGCGCTCAGCGGCTCACACAAAACATTCAGAACTACACTCCCATATTCCTAGTTTGATCACAAATTTAACCATCTTCTCGAAAATCACGCCGATGGACGTGTTACTCGCATCATCTTGAAGAAATCGGCCGTGTTTTGAGACCAAGCGCAGTGAAATGCGGCCTGCAGAACGAGTCTACCATATGATGTAATTTATTCCACTGCTGATTGGGTAAACTATACATCACTACTGACGTTTTGCAAATAACAATCGTTGTGGTCTTTGATTAGCCAATCAGTAGTAGAATAAATTACATCTTGTGCTTCAAAAATGCTTGTTTCGTGTAATTTTTTTGCCGACGGACACATCGGCAAAGCACAAGCGTGAGCAACATTCCAGTCACCTCAGAGTCTTCTGAACTCGGCCGAAAATCACACAAAAATTCCTACCTGATACTTCATCTGCTTACAAAATGCTCATTTCGTGTGATTTTTGGCCGGGATCGAGAGACACATCGCCAAAACATAAGTGCGATCAACATTCCAGTCACCCCCGCATAGGTAATGGTGGCGCCAACGTCAGTAAAGTAGAGGTGCCCAAGGGGTGACTGGAACGTTGCTCACTCTTATGTTTTGCCGATGTGTCTGTCTAATTCAGCCAAAAATCACAACGAAACGAGCATTTTGTAAGCAGATGAAGTATCAGGTAGGAATTTTTAGAATGATAAGGAACGATCGACGGTTACATGATAGATGAACTTGCTAATTTTCACAATGAAATCAAACGCCGAAGATGACATGGCAGCTTAGTCCCTATACAAAATAGCCATTTGGTTTCCTGACTTGGTTCTGCTCAGGCATACGTGAACACGTCTATGACACGCATATAGGCGCTGAGCTGAATAGACCACAGGTGACTGTGATTTGGTCATACCGATTTGAAGAAATAGCATTTACAACACTAACCCTGTCGTTTATGGGGTTTGGTATTTGTTCAAACACGTCGATCACGTTCCATAAACAGTGAGTGTAGGGCATCCATGTTTCTGGGAGCTGCCATTACCGGAAGTTGGAAATGTTTTTGGAATGAAATCGAAGTGTTTGAACAAATACCAAAGCCCCATAAACGACAAGGTTAGTGTATTATATGTGTATCAGTAGTGATAAATCGGTACGACCAAATGCAGTAAATATGTGGGATTTCACAACCAAATGCTGCACCATGTGCAGTGCACTTATTTTAAACTCTACAGGGCCTTCGGCATTGTAGCTCTACTGGTGATATTGTCCAGTACTCACACACAAATTAGGGCACCATTTTACAAGTGTTACAGCCACAAACTGATGACGTCAAATCGCCGTACACAAACCACAGATGCCTTGATTATGGTACTGTGTTATTGCGTACAGTGAATTGATGTCATCAGTTTGTGGCTATACCACTTGTAAAATGGTACCCAAATAAGGCCAAGATTAATGGCTGAAAACTGTTACTGTACCAGAATACATGCATTCCAGCAAGTGATTTCTACATTGACTGCTTTTGCCACTTCCAGTTGTAGAGACGGATGAATCTGTGACCAGCGTTGGTTTAAGTGGACTTCCAAATTCCTCCGGCGAAGTAGAACTAGATGCTGCAATAATGGATGGACACTCACTACGATTTGGTGCAGTAGCAGCAATGAAGAGGTTTGTAAATTATGTACAGCGATCCACAAAATACCAGGATTTATCTTCGAGTACATCATACAACAGTGGTATCACTAGAGATATACAGAGACCACAACGTACAAGGACATAAATCACAGTACATTGTGAATTACCCTATATTACCATATACCTTGATCCATGTTCCTGTGTAAGGCTGTGAGAAAAAGCGCCCTCACATTTGTGTCAAAAGTTGCTGTATCATACCCAGGCACACTTTGTCCAAATATGGGTAAGAGCATGTATTTTAGAACTACCTTTATTCAGGTAACTACACACATTCCTATCAGCAAATGTTCCATTTGTAAATATAGCCAGCGCAAGATTTGATCAACGTCTCCGCATTCTGATCATATGGGAGACAGTAAAGTTAGCGAAATAGGGTGATATTTCTATTGAAATCCAGTGTAATTAAGCATACTACCGATGATGTCTTCATTTTCTTGAAAGATGAAACATTGAACTCTAATAATATCAATCTGGTCGTGTGCGATCTTGTGATAAGAAAAGCTGTTATCTGTCCCCAGCTACAAGTACGTGGTCCTTTCATCATGAAGCGAAAACAACAAATTTTAACTTTCAATGGAATTTTTTCTAATGATCTGATCTTGCTACCTGTGCAAAGTAATTTGCATCACACAGTTCTTCTTGCACCTCGATTTACACCACATTCTCCCACATAACTCCCACAGGATAGACCGACCGATCAGCGTGGCCAGGAAAGTATTGGAGGAAAGCCCCCACAGTCTTATTGTCGGTGAGGGCGCCACACAGTTTGCACTGCAGCATGGATTCACTCTGCAGCCAGACAGAGCAGAAGCAAAGGTACAATGATTAGTTAGATGTGAATTGTTATCCCATGCTATTGATTGATTTTTTTCCAAGAAAACTGCAGATCCCGATGTCACTTCCAGTTTCTGCAAAGTCAAATATAATCATACGCTAAACAACGCTCCATAAATATTTCCTTCTGTTTTGATGCCCCGACGCTGTGTGAAAACAAAAATTACCTGTAAAAGTAATGTGACTCAACCACCCCGATAAAAAATTACCCTGGCCAATTCTACATGTAATTATACTCACACTGCCAAAAAAAGTGAAATCATACGGCACCTTTCATGTTGATTTTACCAAATCGTCCACTGTAAGGCACAATGATTTGCGACATTGACAGGCACCATGATAACACATTTCTGCATGGCTGGCTTTCACTTGTTCTGCTGTCATGAAAGAACTTTCCTCAAGCAATGAATGAGCGAAAAACATAAAAAATTCATAATGAAGTTGAACCAAAACACTTGCCTGCATGTGCAGTCACTAACAAAACGCCACACAGTGTGCCAGATTTCAACTTCTTCCATAATCTACATAAACACTGTTTGATAGTTTGTGTTTTATTATCTCCAGTAGCCATCATCCGAGGAGAGTCACTGCCACGATACAATGTCTTTGATTGTCATGGACGAGAAGGGAAACCTTGCTGTAGGTAAGCAGGTCATGTGACTATTTCTTGACTAGATCATTGAGATTCTAACCCACCATTGTGAAAGTGTACTTTCCAGGAGGCGTAAACTTCATTGCTGTGAGAAAACAGGCTGACAGATATTTGATCTGAAATTTTTCAAAAACATTTCTGACCCACTGCTTGTGGGGACTCAAAAGTCTCCATCTTCAAAGATTTATAAAATCAAAAAGTTTTGTTTTCGATAATTTTCCCCATTGAGATAACACTGACATGCCATTCTGAAATCAAAATTACCGTTACGTACAGTATAAAAACTTTTGCACCGTGACCCCTGATTTGCTTTTTGATTTGAGATGAAATGAAAGTTTGAGCAAAAGTTTGTGTATTTTAGTTTCTACCGTAATGCAAGAAAATTGCACACATTACAGGTTCCAGTGATGCAAGGGAATTGATAAAAATTCGGAAATTTACTCATTGTGTTAATCAGTTTTAAGGTACATTTGACTTTCTGGATTGCATTACATTCTGGAGAGGGTAACTCATCAACAGATAATGGTCTGACCCTGTCATCCCCACCACCATGTAGATAGGTTCTGCCACGCTATGGAAGTAAACAGGAACCTACCAAAGTTAAATGTTTCTGGGAGTAGTGACATGCTAAACATTTCTCAATTACAAGAAACGAGCTAAATTGTTTCAAAACATTGATGGGCAAATTAAGGTGTAGCAAAGCAACACTGTGTGCGGTTGCCCAGACTACAAGGAAAGACCAAATATAGCTGTGATGCCAGTCTGCTTGCAGCCCTGTGTAGATTGTTACCTCAAAGGTTATTCTTCTATCATTCAGATAAGTTTGAAAGCAAATTATACCTTACACCACCATGGCTTTGCCCAAACCCATCATTTTCATTAATGAATATTATGCGGACCTGTTTCTGGGGAAATTAGATGTCAAGGTCAACTGGACCAGCCAAGAATTTCTGACCCTTGACCTCCAGCCTTCTGATTTGATGACCTTCACAAATACTTCAGGGGGTTTCCGAAGTGCGTATATGACTGTATTGTCAAGCTGTCCTTCCTTTTTTCCAGTTTTACTATTCAATCAAATAGTTAAAAAGAAGCTTACATTCTGATCCAAAGACTGAAAATGTATTGAAACGTATTGAAAAATTGACTAGGGCACACATGGAAAAAGTATCAAACCCAAGCTAGCTTGTTGTTGTCACACCCAATACATGAAATAGGTTTTAAAATTCACAGAATATTCACAGTAAACTTTGGTATTTCAATGATTTCCTCTCAGGTGTATCGACAAGCGGCGCTGCTAACAAACATCCAGGTAGAGTTGGAGACTCGCCTCTTCCAGGGTCAGGTCTTTACGTCGACAACAAGGTACGCTGTGTACACTGGACGAATATACATCCTGGATTGCAATGTACCTAGCATGTAGAATCTTTTCAATCTTTCACATCCAGTTATTTGGTAATTTTTAGATATCGAGATTATAGTGAGATAATAGCAAAAATGTTCAGTCAAAGTGACATACTTTTAGTTTTACAAATAAACAGATGAGCATTTATACGGTATAGACCACATTTAAGTGACACAAAAAGCATCTAGCACAATGCTATAATGCAATGAAAATAACATATTTTCTGATTTTAATAACTTTCCTGCAAGTTTGACTCTTCATCTGCATGTATTGCAAATAGAAATTCCTCTGCATTTTATACCAATGTATTATTTTTATTCCATTTCATTGCAGGTTGGTGCTGCTGCAGGTAAGCCATACATATTTGTCTCAACAATGTTATTATTTTATTATTTTAGTAATTTTGATTATTTCCAAGGAGGCACTCAAAATTATGCTGTGAAAATGCAGTAGCCCTGTCTTTTACAAGTGATTTCTTCTTTGCCTTTGCCTCATTATTATGAAGTCATTCTCAAAAATGGTTGAGTTTTGTATTTATTGAACTTCATAAGTTTTGGCTTTGAAATGCAACTGTATAGTAGAATTGGTTTGAGTTTGTATGAATCAACATTCATCAGTGAACTACTTCTGTGGACTTATTTTAATCTATCAAACTATTTCTGACCTCTTTGTAAGGTCATAGTTCATGGCATCATAGCTGCTTTTGTCCTGCAGTACTGGTAAATAGTACACTTATTCAACTGTTTTCAGTTGAATGTAGTAGTGTTTGCTTTGGCCATTTCTCACACACAAACACACACACACACACACACAGAGGGATGAATCAACTGATAATAGGGAGTTGAGGAACTTATAATGGAAATAATTCCGAAAGCAATTTTTTTTCTGCCATAAGATGGCAAGATTTTTTCATGGTATTACTTTTTAGGTAATTTTTTTATCGCATACAGAGAAAGAAAATGATTTTGAACAGAAACAAAGGGACTATTCTTACAAACACAGTCATGATGGAATTTAGCTTCCCAGCGTTTAATACTGTCTTTGAGAGATGTATTACTGAAGCAGTTTCATCACCATTGATAATGATACTTACATTTTGAATGTACGGGTATTTGCTGTAACATGGATTGAGATCAAATTTCACATTTGACCTCAAGACATGCATGTGTGCTGAATTTGTCGCGAAATGCAAATCTTTCAAATAGTGTTGCTCAGAAAATACATTTTCTTTGTATTTTTATCAGCCAGATATTCATCAGAATTATTTTTCTTAAACCCAGCAACTGGAGACGGAGATGATATCATGAAATTCTGCTGCAGTTTTCAAATAGTGCAATACCTTAAACAGGTACGTCCTGTAACGAGGCAATTTATATTATCTTATCAAAATCGTTACTAAAATAACTTCTATATTGAAATTGAGAAGATTTGACTGTATATGGACAGTGAACATCATCTTATGAATACATGCATACCAGTATACATGCCTATGTACATATGTACATGCAAACATACTACAAACATTCATCTTCATAGACATTTGCAGACATTTTTATGGTGTGTGCAAAAGATATATTTATACATACTTGGATATACATTGAAGGTATACAGTCACCTGTAATCTAAATATGCCCATACATGGTCAAAGGGGCGTTCCTTGGTATTCGAAATGCCCGTGTGAGGGTGCTGTTTTTATAAAGCAGCCACCCGCTTTAAATCTGTGATTGGTAAGATTTTCTCTTTCCATGGTAACTGTGGTAAAATTGGAACAGGTGACAGTGTACCTTTAACCTCTCATAAAAATAAACAAGTGCCTATTTTACGGTAACTATGGAAACATGCATTCATTATACAAATTATTGTCACAGCTGATATTGATCAGGTTGAAGGGAAAGCACAGAAAGCAAAACTCTTTATTACAAATTTGTTTTAAATTTGACATTGTTCTCCACAGCTTGGAAAACAGAGATGCGGCCAATTTATATAAAAACACGTAATTTGCATATGTTTTTGTAGTGAAAATATCATTCTTTTGAATTAGTTATGAAGGTAGAACTCGCCTTCGGGAAGATATTCAGACTCTCAAACTTATACAATTCTTTTCTGATCTACTTGTGGGGGTTCATTTTAAAGCCCTTGGTGTAAGAAAACTTTTCACTGTCTTAGTTTTTCAAAAATTGGAAAATTTTATTATTCTCCATAGAGTTTACACAGGTATGGCAGCCATTTTGAATTTCAAATGTCGGTAAATCTTGGGTAATTGTGCCTCTGGTAGCAAAATTTGCATGGTGACCCCCCCAATTTTTACCTTCTCGTGTCTATTTATAGACAGAGAAGGTATTAGAGTTGAAAACCAGTATGCTGCTGTCAAGACTTCCGTCTGTCAAGACTTCCGTCTGTCAAGACTTCCGTCTGTCAAGATCCGTTGACGTCACGCCATCGTGATGGGTCATATCATAAACTGGTGGGGGTGTTCATGGCTCAGGTGGAGGTGTGGGAGAACGATTTTGAGCTATGACAAAAATCAAAAGGGACTTAGCGGCATAGCCACAGTGTTAAGCCTTTCTCCAAGGTTTCTTAGTTGACTACAATCTATTACAGACTACTGAGCTGACGTTAGGGGTACTCACTTTGTGTTTGCTCACTCTGTGAGCGCTAGTGTTTGGTACTGAGTTGCGTGGATATCCCCTCATGGCCTCACATGATCTGGGCCTGTTGCATAATCTGCAGAGATGATCATATGCCTCAGAGTCTGAAAACTAGCTGTTATTGTGTAACTTAAGGTAGCTTTCTGCCTTTGTTTTGGTATTTTGAGATAAAAACACGATTTTCTTTTATCCCTGAAAAGTATTCCTATAATATTGATCTTCCTTGTGTGTAGAAT
>LD361562.1:0-15038 GCA_001465055.1 Ptychodera flava | reverse complement strand
GGGGGAAACTAAGGGAATTAAGTTTTTTATCCTACATTGAACTTTTGACGTCGCCCCTTAGCCGGTTATTGAACCACTCTTTCTGAGAGTGGGGATTTAGCCGAGCGGTTCTGTTTGTTGCCTCTCCGCTAGGCGACTGATGCCGTATGTTGTGAGTTTGAACCCGATTGAAAACTAGCCGTATTGGTATATACTCCCTGTCAGACAAATAACCCCCGCCAGACCTTGTTTGCTCGTATGTTTATGACTATATACATAGCGGAAATAACAACATTACTAAAATGTGAATATTTATGTTTTATTAGAGTATTGAAATAAATAAAACATAAAAATACAATGAATATCAGAACAGCACGCACAGTCTATCCAAACTAAAACTCTGCCTGAACAAATAAGCTTACATTCAAGTATAGAGGAAGTTATACTTGAATGTATTTGTTGGGCATCGTTTTAGTACTGGCATTTTGCCTGCTGTTCTGGTTTTCATTTTGCATTTTATGTTTTATATATTGCTTTATTTCAAAGAAAAAAAATAAAGAGACGAACATACATATGTCTTCACATTTTAGCTAATTTTTTTATTTACTATATGCATATTAAACAATGAGAAAATATCGGAGACTGGGCTGCCTATTGCCAGATCCTCGGCAGTGACACAATTGAACTCTTTTTAACTTTGAACTTTCCAAAAAGAAAACTATAATAGTTTACTCCCTTCTTTAGCCATTCTCTATCACAATCTCTACCCGTCAAAATATTCGCTGTGGCTGTATTATGTATTTAGGTCAACCGAGACTATACAATTCGACTTTCTATTGTTAACGAAGTGACCGATCGCAGCATGCACGGTTTCCCGGTGTGCATAAAGATACCCTGGCTTATGATTAAAGTAACGCTGTTGTTGTTCGTTTAGGATGTCTTCATTTCTGATGATTTAACCTTTAGAGAATATGGAATGGTGTTTCGTAATTGTCATAAGATTGTTGGAGATGGGGGGGGGGGCGTTAATGTTTGGATACGATGTCATGAATATGAGTACGACCTACCCAGGAAAGAGAAAACAATATGATAGCGAACCTTTATGCGAATAGACACAGCCGAATGAGTTACATGCATGTAAACTAGGGGCGCACTGTAAATGTTTCTTCCGACCGCCATTATCGCGTTTGCCTATATATGAACGCTTTACTATAACTATCCACGGTTATTATTATCTCAAATGAAAACTTGTCGATCATTTTCAATAATGAAAATAATGATGTTTCAAGGATCTGTATTTCAAGGGGTAAATTTGTGTTCCTAAAAATAAATGGACAGAGAAAGAGATTGGCAAAGATTTATATGCTTAGAGTGCTAGTAGCTGTCATCTTTGGTCATGTTAGATGAGATACACAGTAATGAACCTGTCAACTCAGTCTGTACATGTCTATAATCTGCATTGTTTTAGCTCACAAGTGAATTCTGGTTCGGACTAGAATTTAAACGTAAACAATTTGCACTCTACACGTATGCCCTGTGTCAGCAAACTAAACAGTGCGCTTTTCGAAATGCGTATGCTAAACTTGCAAATAACATACACAAAAACTTGCAAATAACATATACAAAATAAATGCATTTAAAGAAATCACCAAAAATTGCAGCTACTGGACCCTTACGCGCTAGCTTCAATTTATCTGTCAAGTTTTCATACGAGGGAAGAGTGGCAATTCACTCGTTTTACGCCTAAAGGGAGGCTGCTTAAGAATGAACTTTTGACCTGACATTCGTCAAAGCGTCTTTCACGTCCATTGAGTACATGTCAAATGAATACATGTCTATTTGCTTTTCGTGGTATATGGTGTCAGAAGGGCACACGGTAGACAATGCTTAATTCCTCAGGTCAATAAATTTAATTTGTTACCAAGCAATAAATAAATAAATAAATAAATAAATAAATAAATAAATAAATAAATTGTAAGCACTAATGGACTTCTATTATACTCCCTTACAAGAATTAACTGTTCATACTTAGAACTCAATACAGAACATAAACAATTCGCTAGATTTCATTTAACGCATTTCTGAACCTTTGTTCAGGGGCATCGCTTGCGAAACAATTTAATTGGTTTGTGACTGCAGTGAAGAAATGAGAAGTAAAATGTTAAAATTGCAAGTTTCCTGGGCTCTCTAAACGTAAACAACCTATGAATCATCTAGAGGGGGCCTTTGTTTTCTGCATCGAATTTGCTCGCTTTCCAGATGAGCGCACACACTCTACTTCCTTCTTCCTGGTTGTAGGTAATATTTGACAAATAACAATCCCTTGTATGACAGCAGTGGAGGAAAATATCCATCGGTAAGTTTCTTGTTAATTCTTACGTACAGCCATGAACATCGTTACAGGAACAACCGGGGACAATGAGCAATGTTCAGGTATCTGGGTGGTCCCCTGGTGAAATGTGGAAATAATGGGTCACTAAGAATTCACCTTGAAACCAGGAACGGTGATAAGGCTCGTTCACACACAGCTTCCACATTTGTTCATTTGGCGCAATGGCAGGGAAGGATCATTCGCCTCTTAGTTGGATTACAAATATAATATGGTCGTTCAAAACAAAAACTTTGTTGGTAATCGTGCACAACCTGGTACTAGATAAACTGATCACCCGATGTTTCAAACACTCAAAATTCAAAATGGCCGCAATCTCGTGTTAACTCAATGGAGAAAAATTAAAGTTTAGATTATAACAAAATAAGCCGATTAAAACTTTATTTTCTGCATGAGCAGGCGCATTCTGTCTTCGAATGAATACATTAGTCGTTTCTTCAGAAATTTCTATTTATTATGAGTGTATTCTGAAGTTCGCATCGTGTGCTACATTTAATCTGAGGCAAAAAAACCCAAAAAATATGAATAAAACAAAACGTCAAGTTTAAGAGATATCGACTGTCTTCAACGTTATCTAATGAGTATATTAAAAATAGATTATTTAGTGGTCAGTTGGCCCAAAGAATCGATTGAAGGGTAGGACAATGAAACCTGTTGATTTCGCTTCAAACCAGGAACACGAAGTCGCAAAATTTACAACCGCTGCCGTAATTACCGTATGAAAAGATCATGCAATCGACCCTGAATATAAAACTTTGTTAGTAAATAGACACAATGCAAAAATGATGCCCAACTAAATTGTTCTAGCAGTAGTTATAATTGTAGTTCTAGTTTTTTTTATTTAAGTGTCCTATGTTGACTTATGATATACAACAGCACATATACATGTAATTACAAACAGTAATGTTGGCGCTCATCCAGCTCCTTGGGCTGATAAGACACTAAAGTACAACATAAATCATAATGATTAAATAAATAAATAAATAAATAAATAAATAAATAAATAAATAAATAGAGTGAGGAATTCTCCATATTTTAATTTAAAAAGGTTTTTCATTCGTTGTAGGCATCATATTACACACACACACACACCACCCCCCCACACAAACATATATATATATATATATATATATATATATATATATATATATTATATATATATATATATATATATATATATATATATATATATATATATATATGTACACAAAATAAAAAGGAACTGTTGGTAACATATTGTATTGTGATATCAGTAACGTGCTTAGTAAATCTCTGAACGCACCATCTGAACTAAAGTTTGGTATAAACAATGTCTTGGGAGCTAAATTCTGACTGTAGCGTCTTGTCAAATGTTGGATTCACCAAGCTTTATGATCAGGGATATTGCTGCTGAAAGTAGATTCCCGATGCGTTGTACCAAAAAATAAAAATGTTGACTCTATTCAACTTGCTGGTAATAACTGCAATGCGGAAGAACGTATCTGTCACCATTTAAAATACAAAAGCTAACAATCAAAATAGGTTTAAGTATCGGAGGCGTTTCCGAAGAGCACTTTATTTATTATAATTGGCCTAAACAGGCAATATCAACAACCATTAATGCTAGTACTAGTAGGATTGAGGACTGTAGCTCTAACTGCAATCCTTGATTACCTGACCCTGACCTACTCAATTCACAAACCATGCCTTGTAGCTTAACGTCTTCACTTTATCTGAATATATACTCAATTGCTAACATTAAGCAATACACCGATGAAATAACTTATAGAGAATCATGATTAAGGGTAACAAGATCATTAGCAGGGAATACATTTTAAATTGTCATTGGAAATGTCACAAACTGAAGAAGGATAATAGAGCGTCTGCATCCTACACAGTCGTTCGTACCGTACCCTGCGGTTACTGTCGGGGAATCGATAATCATCTACTAATTTTATAGTCTCGTTTACACAGATTTTTATATATCTGTGCCGAATACAATGTATTGCAAACGAAGGAGTAGATGTATGTCTAATCGCATAAACTGAAGAAACTGTACACAATGTAAGGGTAAGGTCATAAAAGAGAGGTCGGTAAACTGGAGCTTCTCTCATGTAGAGAAACGCAGTGAGGACTGTTTTCATGTTGATTGTACAGTAAAAAACGAATGATAAGGGGATAGTATTGGGAAAACCTTTACCAATAAATTTCACTTTGTAAATTTCCTGCTTTTGTTTTCAGGATCACATCAAAATAATATTTTTAAATTTATAAGATCTTTTGGCGACATTTTCTCTTCGTTCACTGTTTGGCTGGACTGAAAGACCGGTCGGTAGAGGACGCTCCCTACGCTCCCCTCCTCTTAAGCGTAGAGAGCGCCCTCGAGCCTCGGATCTTCCAATCTACTTTTTGGCTGGTCTTGTAAATTGTAGTACTATTATATTGTAATGTGCTATAAAACGGTATTTTCATTTCACTTCTAAAGCACTTTATTCTCTGCCGACTCTGTTTAGAGATTATATAATCTTGACAAAAACTACATAATTAATTCACAAACTATCCGTCTGCAAGATTTCTTTCAAAGTATTTCCAAGACTTAGGCTGTATAAAAATGCTTCAGCTGCTAGACAAAAGTGTGATGACGTAGGAGAAATTGGAAGTAAAACGTAACTTGAGTGATGTGAATATGAAATGCCTTTAAATATACATCAGGCGACGTTTTGTTTTCTTCGACGCATTTGGCTGGTGGCCAGAAGAACACATACCAAACCTTTAATTTCTTTTAATATACTTTTACAAAGACTCGAATTTTATGGAGTAAGAGGACATCCACTACTTTGGTGTAGAAGTTGCTTTGAAAATAGTGAGCATTCAGTTGTAATAGATGAAAAACTGTCGGAGCCACGTCAAATTAAATGTGTAGTTCCGCAGGGGTCAGTTCTACTACCAACTCTTTTATTGATATATCAACGACATTAATAACTCTAATAGCTACTTTAATTTCATACGTTTGCTGATGACACTATTGTTTTTAAATCCTTAGACTCTCAGACACTACACCTCAACCACACTAACGGTGAATTTCATAGAATCAACGAATGGTACATGGCGACTAAACTAACTGTTAATTCAGAAAAAAAACCTAATTATATGGTAGTTAAAAACGTCAATAACGTGTAACTTTACACAGTTATTTATACCTTGAAATCAACTGCTTGAGGAAGTTTCATTGACTAGTTATCTAGGCATAACAATTAGTAATTCCCTTTCCTGGAAACCACACATGAAGAATGTGATAAACAAAATAATCCTTTAAGTTGGAATTATCTCAGGTCTTCGACATTTTGTTCCAAAGTTTATTATAATCAAAGTCTACAATGTCTTTATTCTACCACACTAACTTACTGCTTAGAAATATGGGGAAATACTTATACTACTCTCATTGAACCTATTTACCACCTACAAAAGAAAATTGTCCCATTATTACTTTTTCTGATTTTCATGCCCACTCAAAGACCCTCTTTCGTGAACTAAATATCGTTCATATTTTTTAAAAATCACTGTTCTTGCCTTTTTGATTTTGACTTCAAAAATAACGGTTTTCCAATAACTATTAACAGTTGTTTTGAAGTTCCTCGCCATGGGTACTTGGGGTCATCGGGACACATTTGGAGTCAAATCTATTTTCTTACTTCAATACAAAATTTTTGACAAAGTCAAGCAAGTGTACTGTAATCCTATGAGTGAATGATACTTTACGTGTCACCTGGCACATTTTTGAAGTCAAGCACATTTCTTCAATTACCTAAAAGAAGTTGGATATAGAAGAGGGGAGCATACAATCATCAGAATTTTCGGGGACACCTTTGAGGTCACGAGGATACTTTTGGATTCATCTGTATTCTTTTCAATACAATACCAAATCACAGACAAAGCTATAGAAGTGTACCATAATCTTATTAGTTAATGACACTCTAAGGTCACCTGGCACATTTTTGAAGTCAAACAATCGCTCCAATTACGTTTGGGTATTTTGATATAGCATAGGGATCACATTACCATAAAAATCATCCGGGGACACTTTTGAGGTCACGAGGACACTTTTGGAGGCAACCATTTTTTCTTAATCAAATAATAAATGTTGGAAAAAGAGAACAAAGTGTACCATAATCCTAGTAGTAACAGGCACTTTTCAGATCACCTGGCACATTTTAAAAGGCAAACACATTCTTTTAATTACGTAAAAGTACTGGGGTATAGCATCGGGAGCAAATAAGCATCACAATTATATAGGGAGACCTTTGAGGTCACGGAGACACTTTTAGAGTCATCTGTACACGTATTCTTTTCAAAACAATATTAAATGTTTGGCAAACTGGAAGTGCACTATAATCCTATTCGTAACTGGCACTTTACGTGTCAGCTGACTCATTTGCTATGTCAGACACATTCCTTAAATTATGTTAAAGAAGGTGGATACAGCAGCAGAAGCATATAATCGTCAGAATTATCTGGGTAACCCATTAATCAATCAAACATCCACCAATGTTGTACTTGTTCAAATTTACAGTATTGAGCTTTGATATGTAGCTTGGAATCTGATTAAATCTGCTGATATGTCATGCCCATGAATTTCCAATATGACTTAATGTTAGTGTAACTTTTGCATCATGTAAGTCTGATCAAATTCACTTGATTCACTTTTGACATATAGCTTTGATACATACCCTAATTACTTATATTCATTACTATATAATTGTGATAAATATGAAATATCACACAAATCAAACTTTGAGGACAAATAAATCTTAGGCATAACAATGTATAACAGAGGTTCAACCAAATGCAGCCATTAAGTTTTGACATATGGACTAGTTATAGAATTTCATTAATATGCAAATGATCTAGTAATTAGGATGTAATGCCAACCAAACATTCACTAAAATTCAACTTGGTGAGAAACGCGAAATCAGTGCATTCAATATAAATATACAGGCTAATTACAGAAATTCATTGAATATGCAAATATCATTAATTAGAATAGAAGGCTCATAAAACATTTAACATAATAGGCCGTAGGTATGATCAATAAATAGCGGAGGTCTGTCCCAGTTTTTACACTCAATATTTACATACCCTAATTTCAGAAATTTATAAATGTATTACCTTAAATGAAAATGATTACTTGACAAGTTTACCGTCATATTGCAAAATGTAAGTAGGACCATTCTGAACCACTGATAGTCAGTGTTGGTACCAGGTATGCGGAATGGGTAAGCGTACCCTGCTAGCATGCTACACCCGTCAGGATTGTCCCAAAATTGTCTAAATATTGTATGAAGTGATACTGTATATGCATCACTGTAATAAGTCAAAGTCGGGAATATTATCGCTAATTTGATTAACCGAGGTGTCGTATTTGGCCACAATATCGTCATATCGACCGTAGAAAGTCCTCACGAGTCTTTTTGGTGTGTATCCCTGTCTTACTAATTTTGGTGCCAAGGAGCTATGTCTCATTTGAAAATCAGGGTAGAAATCACAAGCTATACAATATCAGAGAAGTTTAGACACGTACACACCATAAGCAGGTCCAGACGGAATATTATTTGACAAATGGGGATAATTTATAATTTCAAAATAGAAATCACCCCTTTTGTCATACATCTTAGCCCATTAGTACCCACTTGTAGAAACTGATCAAGATATGAAGCTGAGTCCTTACCCTCGGTTGTTCCTTTAATTTCCAACTCATCAGGATAAATATGTTGCAAGTAATTTGATATGCCTGGATTGTCTAGATTCATTAGATCATAAATATATTTGTGCGTGTGCGTGTTGGTAAAACGCCTTGCAAGTTTTTTAGACCCTGCTTTGTAGAGAGATCTGTGCTTCATATTAATACAGAAATAAGTCAGCAAGAAGGGGTGCACAATTTGTACCCATTAGTATGCCGATAGATTGTTGTAATGTTATACCACCAAACTTAGAAAATGTGTTTTCGCTTTAGAAATCAAACATTTTAATAATATCTTCATCAGTGTATTTATGCTGGGCATCCATGTTGTTACTAAAATAACTTGAACTATGTTTGATGGTGATGTATTGGTACTTCTACTGCCATTTTATGAAGGAAAGCTTGTTTCACAAGAGAGAACAGTCTTGTTTTTAGTTTATCGTGGGGAATTGTGGTGTATAATGCGGAAAAAGTCAAATGTTCAGATTGACCTGTACTTGTTTCGACTTTTAAATCAAGCGACAATTCCTTAGAATTTTTTAGTATCCACATTTGTTTCAACCCGCTCGTTCGTTTCATACACTTTGTCACAATATCGAAAAAGACCATCTTTGATGGTTGTTAAAATTATAGTCAATAATTGTGACAGATGTTTAGTAGTGCATTAGCTTGATCCTGCGATAAACCGTTGTTTGTAAGGGTTCTTGTGAAGTTTATGTATCCAATACAGCATAGTAAGTGTTTGGTCCTTCTCTTTCAATAAATGCCAAATTCATTTAGCACAGACGAATGATTTGAAAAAAAAATGTCTCTATCAGAAAGGTTAGAACGAGTGTAGGTTGTATTACTCTTATCTGAATAAAGGTTGAGTTCATCTAGTATAAATTGGATATAATAATAATTTCTACAGACAAAGATAATGTTGTTTGACGCTTTGTCTGCAGGAACTAAAACATATTCGTTGAGTAAATCATCGAGTCATGCATTGACAGGTTGGCCATCTAATACTGAGGAAGTATTTACCTCTTCAGTACGAGCATGGAGATGTGAAATACGTAATTTTAATTTATCTCTGACTTTGCTCAGCCAGTCGGAGAGACATTCCGCATCAACGTCCTTAACTGCAGCCAACTCTCTTTCAAATGTTTCGCAAACATCCATAATAACTCTGAAATAAAACTTCCAATTAATATTTCGTGGCTTCCGATATTTTAGGCCATATTAAAAGAGTTGCCGCAGTTGCTGTAAGTTGATGGTCAGGTCACTTGTTATTTTATGACGGGGAGGTTTATAGCAAAAGGGGAATGACAAGCAATTGCAAGTTCTGCTGTTGTTTGAGGAAACGTTGAAATCTTTTAAGACATTGTGATAGTTAAAAAGTGTTCTACCAATGGTTTTTGTGTATGAGTAGGAGACTATAGGTGGTTCTTGAAATTTAAAATATGATGGTATATTTTCCACAACTTTCTTATTGTTCAAAATATTGCTGATGTTTATTTAGTTAATCCCTTTGTTTAAACATGGTACATGAAAAAATAAACGCTTGTCACTGTTCGGGAGTTCTGTCTTTACTGGATTAAAAAGTCGGTAATTGCTGATATCGATTATAATTTGGACTAAAGGATAATTAGGACTATTTTGGTTGATATTCATCGTTTGAACACTTGACAGTAATAATCTCAATTTCTGCAAAGGGCAAGCAAACAAAGCAGTTCTTAATTTTGTGAACTCCTTATGGCTGATTAAGTAAAGACAATAGATCGCTGAACTTGGGATAACTGCTGGTATTACCATGTCTATGCCCATGGCTCCGTTGTCCTCTCGTGTGAGAGTTGAACAAACTCGTCACATTTGCACGACTTCCCCGAGGGCTGGATAAATTACCCACCCCTAGAATATTACAGTTACATCCACATAGCATAGCTGTGCCAAGTTCAGTGATCCAATAGTGTTCGCGTTGCTTGCGGTAGCTCCTGCTGAATTTGGAACTATTGGAAGGATAATAAAGCTACTAATTAGAGTGATGCTGGTTAAAACAAAATTAGTGGACCTACCTATATTCGAGGAATGGCAGAGGTCTAGTCATAATCGATGAACTCAGTAGTGATGTAGAACCAAATCACAGAAATTCATTAAGTATGCAAATGAAATATTACTAACAGGATTTCTTGCGCATAAACTTTAAAGCAGAAGTAGACCTATGTAAGGGTCAATACATGGCAGAGGTCCATTCATAATCGATGGTCTCAGTATTGATATGTAGACTTATTACTGAAATCTATTAGATATGCCAACGAGCTAATAATTAGAACATCTGGCTTATAAGTCTACCTAATTATGATCATTATTTACCGTGAGTCTCATCATAATCGGTGCACTAAGTGTTAATATACAGCCCAATCATAGATATTCATTAAGTATGCAAATAAACTAATTTGTAGGACGCATCAAATATCTAGCATAGTACAACCACAGAGCACTTTGAGTGCCTGCATAGTTCTATCGAGTTTGGTTGAGTAATTCTTCAGATGGCGATATAGCCTAATGCACAAATTAATTAATTATGCAAATGACTTTTAAAAATGCAGACTAAATTCACTAAAAATCTAATCAAATCTAGATCTTCCAATGATGATGCTATGTACCAAATTGCATGACCTCTGATTTTAGGCAGTGACTTGAACAAAGTCTTCCTCTGGACGATCGGACAGACTGAGGGGCACGCACACCAACAGACATATATTGTGGCGACTTTGGGCAATGTTTAAATCTCCAGCCCAAACTGTCCAAAATAGGGACCTACACAACGATTTCATATTTTTGAGACCATTACCCCCGACCCTCAGGCCGTAAATAAGGACAGCTCCATTGCTACAATATTGCCTCCGTACTAACTGTAGAAACGCAACTGTCTGTGGCAGTGTCGGCTGCGTCTGTGCGGGTCATCAAAAGGCGGGTTACCTTTTAATGACTGCATAGACGGAGCTTACCCCGCCAACAGACAGCAGCGTTTCACAGATACCGTACTAGCTGTGAAAACGCAGCTATCTGTGGCCGGGTAGCGCGCGTGCGTCTCAACCCCGCAACGATGGGGTTGACCTTTTGATGACCCGCATAAACGCACGCGCGCTACCCAGCCACAGATAGCTGCGTTTCCACAGCTACCTCCGTACGTACACTTCTGCAGCTTTGTGAGCCCGGATGTTTGACGAGATTACTGCTTTCACTGCCATTATGAAGTCCTGAGAGACTATATTTAATCCTCTGGCTCAAAAATCCATAAGATTGAAAGCCAAGTCAATCCAAATTGGGTGAAATGGGTACAACACAGCATGCACCGGCCGACGGGTACGATTTGGACATGGCTGAATGTTGTATTGACGCCAATCACGGGGTCGCCTACGTGCCCGTCCCCAGGGCTGAGTAGGTGTTTTGTTGTATGGCTAATAAAGGTTTATTCTACCAACCTTGGTGCTTTGGTCTTAACTTAGCACTGCCTTCGACAATCTTGCTTAAACGTTTTATCAGCATGCTGCATCTATTATCTGAAGAGTTTGGTCGCCCAATGCGCCAAAGCAAGCAAGAGTAAATTACTAATATGTGGACGCTGCAACTGGATTACCTCTGCATTAACTTTGACAAAGTCAACAACGAACGCGCCAGCAAGGTATAACAGAAGTCAATCCGGTGATAATCTGGTGACGGCGTCCACAGATTAGTAACTTACCCTTGCCTACTTTGGCAAATTAGGCAATCAAAATTATCAGATAATAGACTAAATCACTACCATTGCTTGCTTTGGCGAATTAGGAAATCAAACTAGTCACATGATAGATGCAACACGTGACAAAACGTCGCTTATGATTGCCAAAGGACAAATACGAAAAAAGAAATCGTTACAAAACCAGTACAATCGTAAGACAAAGACACTAAAACTGCAAAGAAAGGTTGATGGTATAAATATTTATTGGCAAAAGATATTATAGTCAAACGTACTAAAATAAAATAAACCATAGCAAGAAAACCCTTGTCCTGAGACCAAGACGCCCCTACCCCCACCTCTACCCCTGGGGACGGACTTTTGTGCAATCCCCTATGCGCCAATCCTATCAACGGACAGATCTTGTACTGCGCGTGCGTACAATCCCACGATGCTTTCATGAAGCCCTTTAAGTCAGTGAAAACTTGCAGCTTGGCCTGGTTTCGCAAGATAAAATACACAGAGATTTAAAATATGACAAAAGTGGATGCATTTTTTAAAAACGACTCGAACAACAGATCAGTACTGAGGACGTTACAAAGTTATACAACTTTTGTACCAAGATACTAGTAAAAATTTAATTAGAATGCAGGGAAATCAAGTTCAACAGAAAACACGGGGACAACTCCGAGGTCAGGGACACCTTTGAGGTCTCCACAAACATGAGAACGATGATTCAGAAAACCGACGGAGAAGAACAACCTCGTCTTCTATGGAATCGGGCAGGATGGACCTAACGAAACTTGGGACGCTTCTGAAAAAAGGTAAAGTTTCTTTTGAAGAATAAACTTGGAATCTCGGACGAGATTGAACCGGTACACGGAATCGTTCATGCGCCATCTGTACGAGGCTCCAAACCAATTGTCGCAAATTGCCAATGTTTACATAGTTTAAAGTTAAATCGATGCCAACAAGTTGAAAGACATCAATATTAGTATTGGAGAAGATTTTTCCAAAAGAATAAGAAATATTCGTTCAAAACTGTTTGCTTTCCGTAAATCGCGACTAAAGGAAGATGCAACTCAAAAGATTCAGGTCCGTTATGACAAACTAATTCTGATTAACCACGAAAGCACTAAATCTGTGTACAAAGTAAACGAAGACACAGGACAGATTTTTCAAGTACGACAGTATGCAAGCTATGAGTACTGCCGAGGCCCAAAATCGTCTAAGCTTTCCGTTCTATTTTGGAATGTAAGAGGTCTAAAATCATGACGAATTTGTTTCATTTTTTAACAAAGTATGATAGTAAATTCTGTCTTGACAGAGACTTCGTTGACTTTTTACTAAACTATAAGGTTTTTTCTTTTCCCGCTGTAAGGCACAGTAATAGAACCCGCCCGAGTGGCGATACTGCCATCTACGTTAAGAATCCCATTGTAAGAAAAATTTACAGAATTCACAGTCATATTGAGAATTGTATCTTCGTAAATCTGGATAAAAGTCTTTTTCATTTTGAAAAAGATGTAGTTTTCGGGTGTTGCTAGTTTAGACCAGAAAATGCGGTAGACATTATTGATTCTTTTGAAAAAGTTGATGGAATTTCACAACTTATTATTAAATATGGAGGAGTTTTGATTCTGGTTGGCGATTCATTGCCAGAACTTGTACAGAAGATGATTTTATCCTGGATGATAGATAGAATATCTTCCTATAGAAGTTGCTAATTATCAGCCTTTACATTTTCACATACCTAGAAATTCAAAGATAAAGTTGTAAATGAATCTGGTAATTGCCAACGGTCGACCAGATAGTGATGATAAAGGAAATGTAACTTGCGTAACGAAAATGGCTGCATTGTGTTAGATTATTGCATTCTAACAGCAGAGTTATTTCGTAATGAAAATAATTTCAATGTTGTACCAATCAGATCACTTTCCTGTCACATGAACTTTGTAAATAGCTCACTTCAAGTAATGGATGGTTTTTGTGAAACCCCTGTTTCTAAATATGTCAGACTTTCACCTACCCGAAACATGCAGCGAGTCGTTCAAACAGAATCTCAAGTCTTTACGTGTTCAAACGATTCTTGAAAGACTCAAAAGAAACCGTTTCCAACATCAGCATTGCCATTTCGAAAACAAATGAGGCGTTACAGGCAGCCGGTATAGGTACTCATTGAGCCAGCACTGTTAGAAAAGCCAATCAATCAGCCACCTTGGTTTGGAAGCCGCTGTCATATTGCAAACCGTTGTGCTTATGACAAGCTACTGTCAACAGTGGTTTTCCGAGTAATCCGGACACCATACTTACTTGCTAATTACTCAGCAAGTGCGCTGATGATATTGAAACTTTGATCGGTAATTACCAGAGTACTTGTGTAATTCACCTAAAACTTGATATCCGATCTGGCTGCAGTAATTTCATGGTGGCAAAGTGTAAACACAGACACTGACAGCTACAGAGCATCCAGTGGTAGCATCAACCAATTTGAGACATGAGTTACAATAAAGCACTGAATTTGCTGCCCATTCCCAAGTGTAAACTCGAGTTTTTACCAGACGAAAGCTATTTTAAATGTTTGATTTTATGACATGAACAATCCTCTGTTATGAAGCAGAAATCTGGGGTTTCCAGTATTATGATTGTGTAGAAACGATTCAGAGAACATGGTGTGTAGGAAATTTCCGGGAGTGCCAAGCCAAGCTCCGCATGAAGCTGTAATCAGAGAATGTGGTCGCCTCTCTGCGTATTATCACACTTTAAAGCGTTGTGTACGTTTCTGAATCAAGTTTCTAGAAATGCCTCCTGACAAGCATACATTATGGTATGTAATCTAGATAATATAGGAAGACAAACATGGGCATATGCTATCAAGGAAATAATTTTTCTTATGGGTTTGGTCATGTATGGATTGCACAAGAAATAGGAAAAAATATTTATTGAATTTAGACCAGAATTTCAGATATTATCAAGCAGAATCGGAAAGCCTCAATTGCAGGAAAACCAAAATTGAGAACTTATTGTCAGTTTAAAAGCCCATTAGAACCATAAATATACTTATTGTCGAATTGCAACTAATCGTATTCAAAATTCTGCTTGTTTGCGATGTTCATCACTACCGCTAGTCATAGAAGAGGGGAGATATCGTAATGTTGACCCCATAGCTAGAATACGTAATCGTTGCAAACAAGGCAAGGTAAAAAGTATATATATATATATATATATATATATATATATATATATATATATAT
>LD361554.1:38925-50593 GCA_001465055.1 Ptychodera flava | reverse complement strand
GCATGTAGAAATTATCGAAGTCTAACACGTATAAGTACGGCTAAAACTACCCTAAAAATGGGCGATTTCTGCCAAAATGCCTGGCAGGATAACATGCAGGAGAGCCAATCTTTTGCAGGCACATATTATGGGGCGGTTTTCTACTGACTTGGGAGAATAACGGACAGGGGCGCTCGGCAGGAAAAGGGTTAAAGAATGTTTGTCCTTTCCTGAAAAGTTAGAGCATGGAAGGTATGAGGGTTTGTACACGGTAGTTCTCTTTTTGGAGGATGTGATGGCCCTGAAAAGGGCCGTTTGGTTTGTGTGTACAATATGTACACAGTATTGAATTTCAGGCTCACTTGAACCCAAAGACATCTTCACTGTACTACTTGTAAAGATGTAATCTGTAGAGTGGGTGACACTCTCATTAGCTTAATCATCTGTCTTCAAGTCTTCACAACCAATGTGTTAGACGAACTTCACTTCATAATAAACTGACCATGGCTGACTGATTGACCTTTGCCTAGGACATGATCTCCAATTCTGTCTCAAGTACTGTCTTCTGTGGGTAGCATGCATCGCGATCGGATCATTGAAGTTAAAAACTTGATATCTCTCTTAAATGATCTGTGTAAAAATGAAAAAAGACATTGAGCATGAACTTTGAACACAATGTGGAATTTTAGTATGATTTATACTAACACGATTTAAAACTGATCAACATACTAATTATATAAGCTGACCTATTCTAGACTCTCACAGCCCATTGTTGGCTATACGTACTGTGACTAGTGTATGCACTGTGACTGGTGTGGCCAGGCTATGCCAGCTTGTGCTGAACCATATTAAACCAGTCATAGTTTAACCCTAAGTCTAACCTTTCCATGGCACATCCGTGTACACTGGAATGTTGTAGGTCCACCTACCCTATTCTCAGTAATGTAGCTGCACCAATGTACAGTGGTGAAAGGATTAAACAAAATTTGATTGAAAGATGTTATCAAGGACAAGTTGGAAAAAATATGGCAAAATCATCGGCATACAATATCTACTTTTGCATAGAAAAAATTTCCTTTTTAATTTAAAAAGAGAAGTAGCATTATTAAGTCTAAAAATAGTTATCAAATATAAACTGGCAATTTTTTAGTAATATATGATTTCTTCATGCAAAAAATAGTAAACACGTCATTCAAATGCTTTCACAATCAGGAACACATAAGTTAATCTTTTTATGAAAAACTGCAAATATTAACAGCATGGCAAACACAAAAAAAAAATAAACATCCCCTTAACATTAAAATATTGACATCGTACGAGGAAACCACAGATCTACAGTCTGACGACATTTGGATGGAGGAGTAGAAGCCAGGGCTCGAAATAATACCTGTCTGCCTGTCCCGGACAAGTGAAATTTGGCCTGGGACAAGTAGTTTTGTAAAGTACTTGTCCAAGTGGACAGGTAGGTTTTTTCAGCCTGCAACCAGTATTTCAACCTACTGACTACAGCAAATATTCATAAGTTTAAATTTATATACCAGCGTTTCCGTTACAATTTCAAAACTTGCATACGATTTTATGCAACTTGGTTTTTATTTGCGTAAAATGTATCAACAACGCGTATGGTGTCGGTGGGAATCGGTATCTGAAGTGAGTTGGGCAGTCTTTTCTGTCGAACTTGGGGGTTTCCTTTAATGCGCATGCTCTATTAACAAAAAACAATAACGTGGGGGGCTTCAAGGTATAGTAGCTGAATGCTTGCAATGCCATGATGCATGTCTCGTATATGATCGTTGAGCAGCCTAATGACTTCATGTTCAAAGAAAATACTTTCTGACAATGCAATTAGTGTTTTCAAAGGGCCAACAAAAAGGAGATACTGATCAAAGTCCAGCGGGACCTCTCAAGACGCAACCCTACAGAGTGTAAATCGTCACCCGTGGCGTAAACACTTTCCAAATAACATGCGACCTAATGACCATAATTAACTGTATTGTGTTACCAACAACGTAGACTCGATTGATTCTCGAATTTTTTGCATCTGTAGTGTCATTGTCTGTTCAGAACTGATTGACATGATGCTTTGTGATGATGAAATACAATGTTTCATAAAGAGTTGCGGTCCACTAAAGTCTAAAATGTTGCAATATCATGATAAATGTCACTTGCAAGCAGGTGCATATGTTCTATTTTTGTCTTGCATTGAACCACGTTGAGGCAATGCAGTGCGAGCCAAGTACGTCCGTGTCAAGGGGTGGCATTTCTCAATGCCTATTAGTTTACGCAATCATGATTTTTTTTGCGTATTTCAGACTATTTTGCGCAAATTACGCAGGATTTTGTGTGAACAGAAACACTGTTACAGTATATACCTTTTACAATTTTGAAAATCATTATTTGGATATTAACCTGTCAGAAAAAAGTAAAAGAAAATTCGATAATATCTAATCACTGTTTACAGGAGGCAGCCATATTAATTTATCTAAGGTCACGTCTCAAATCTCTTAGATTGGGAGATTCTCAGAGCTATCTCGACACCGCTGTTATGCCAGTTTGCATATGATACAGGCATGAGTTTGTTGAATTGAATTGAAACTAGTATAGTTTCTTAGAATAAATTATGCCATTTTGGACAGGTACTTTTCTCACTGGGACAGGTACTTTTGATTTTGACTTGTCCAGTGGACAGGTGGTTGAAAAAAAGTATTTCGAGCCATGGAAGCTACGAAACAAAAAATAATTTTAACATGGCCAAAACAACAAACAAATAAACATCTCTTCAACATCAAAATATTGACATCATAAAAGGAAACCATAGATCAACAGTATGCCATTATTTCGATGGAGTAGAAACAAGTCAACAAAAAATAATTTTGACATGGCCAACACAACAAACAAATATCCCTTCAACATCAAAATATTGACATCATAAAAGGAAACCATACATCTACAGTTTGACATTATTTAGTTGGAAGAGAAGGAACTAAAATAGTGACAACATCACTGTTCGCTCCCATATAGTTATCAAAACAAGTCAACAATTTTATGAAAACATGGACATACATAATTATACAGACAGACTGACATACACAGACTGGCACAGAGTGATGATATTGACCCCAAGTGTGCCTTGGCCCATGGAGAGTGATAAAGATATAACAAACAGCTGAATGTAATGATAAAATAGTTAAGTATAGGCCTATACAGGCACTGAGAGTGAATATGTTACAACAATTTGATTAGTTTCTTTTCCTTGTCTACTTCTATGATAATCTTTAAGACAATCAATCTGCAAGGCAGTTTATGTATTGACAAATATAATATCTTTTACAAGCACACAGTAAACTGTTCTTGATTTTTCATTTACAATATTCGACATAGACTGAAATACATAACATGCAACCAATGTTTACACTTTGCCCGTACACGAGATACATGGAGAAATTTCAACATACAATCATCAACTCAGAAACCCTACAGGAAAAAGTAAACATTGTTTTCTTCCAGAACAGCTGGTGCATCCACATCTGGAACAACTTACAAACTTAACCAATTACACAAGGATGATGACACAAGAGATAAAGTTAAACTGTGGTGAACTTGACTATTCCTTTCAAATCCTTACCTTACTTGACATCTTAAACTAAAATACACTGCATGGTTAATTGCGCACAAAAATACATCGGGGTGGACCATTTGATACGGGACGGTGTCTGGAAGATTAATGAGGTACATTATCTTTTTTATCCGATCCATTGTAAATTCTTTTTTCCCCACTCTCCCACCTCTCTTTTTGTCGAACCTTCTCTGGCTGAATTTTTTATTGGCATTTGTTTGGAATTTTTCAAAATCTGCCAGGATTTTTTTACCGCATTTCAACACCAAATACAGTTTACCATATCAAATGCTTACTAAATCACCACATTATATACTCTTAGTTCCACTAGGTATAAAATTACCAAAAAAAAATTTAAAAATACAAAATGAAAGATATCCCTGTAAAACTGACAGTTTCGCAAAGTTGCCCCAAAAATTCAAAATTCCGGATTTCAACTTCAGTGTTCTCCCCAGGATTTTTTGAGAAGAGGGCGAAGACGTGGTGCGAAGCACCACAGTGACAAGCGACCGCGTCAGCGGTCGCGGGGGGAGGTCAGGAGGGGGGCCGTTGGAGCTTTTGAAAAACAGCGATTAAAATGGTGTTATTTGGTGGCACTTGGGGAGTATTTTTTTCAGACTTTTTTCGTATAAAACACTCAAAGGAATGGAGATCTGAGACAGTGTACCATAACTTTTATTACAGTTCACTGATTTCAATTATGAAGATTTCATTTTTTGAAAACGAAAATGTAGCGAGAGACATACATTTATTCATCGATGTCAAAATTATCACCATAACACTCAGGTTTGGGGAGCATTTTTTCAGATTTTTTTCGTACAAAAAACTCAAAGGAAAAGAGATCTGAAACAGTGTTCCATAACTTTTATTACAAACGAAAACATAGCGAGTCTAGAGACATACATTTATTCATCGATGGCAAAATTATCACCATAACACTCACGTGTTCTCATCCTGATACAAGTCCGACCGAGCCTAAAATTAGGTTGTTTTGCTTTTGGAAGGAATACACAAATGAAATTCTAACCTCCTATAAAAACTTCAGTGTACTCTGCTGTCCTTGGTTACCCTCAAAGCTCCTTGCCATGTTTACTCAGCTAAGTCGGTTACCTAATGCACGGTCCCTATGGAGGGACCGTGGCTAACGTACCGTTACGGACTGAGCCATGCAAATATGGCTGCCTTCGATGAGTTGCTCATGGGCTTATGATCTCGGATGACATCACAAACTCGCGAGATTTGCAAGATCGATGAGAATTACGTTTGCAGTCTGCAGGATCGACGCTCACGCTCGCATTTTGCTTGTAAATCACTGTCTACTTTTTTTCCCCGTATATTTTATTGTTTTATTTTTCAAAAAAATAAATCTTTTTCATTTCTGGCAAGGGGGCGCTCGGAATTTACAAGAGGGCGCCACGCCCCTGTTACCTTATTCAGGGAGAACACTGAACTTAATTTCAATATATCTTATCAACAAAAACCCTAAGAAAACTGTTTACTAAATATAGCAATCACACTGGTAAATTTTGAGAAACAAATTTTTTGACCAAAAATGAGAAAAATTGCCCCCCAAAATACAAAATTGCAGATTTCATCCTAATTTTAAATATATCTTATTAACATAAACCTAGCAACCTGTACACTAGATATCAAAGCTACCAGATAAGAAGTTTTAGGAGAAAAATTTTTTGACCAAAAAAAGGCAAAAAGTGCCCCAAAAATAAAAAAAAATTGCCAGTTTCAACATACCTTCAATACATTATATTGAGATAAATCTTAGATACCTGTATACCAAATATAAAAGCTACAAAATCAGTAGTTTTGGGATAAAAATTTTTTTTATCAAAAATTGGGAAAATTGCCCCAAAATTACAAATATGACAATATCAATACAATTTGTACAAGCATGACTGAGGTCATCCTGAGGAACATGAATATTAAAGAGGCACTCCCACTTGGTAACATTTTTAAAACACATTTTTTTAATGCCAACGGTCGATATTTGACGTGGCGACTCCGCGCGGATCGCGAGATATTGATAAAAACATGTCATTTCCCGAGCGTATTTTTCGCATCCCGAAGTTTTACGATCGTTTACGGTTATGACCCGAAATCCTCCGAAAGTGTGTTGTTGTGCTGATTGACGATATTCTAAGGAGTCCAACAACGTTCGAATGACGCAATTAATTTACCTCCTACTGCGATGACTTTATATACATCATTATCAATGCCTTTACCTCTGGTATTCCTTTTTTAAAACTGATCCTTAGTTTTTGTCGTTTTCATTATTCTCAATCAGTTGTATTAAATTTTTAAACAATACCACATAGATATCAGTTTTTACGTGTAAAATATTAGTTGCCTCTGATGACTACATTTTGTCGTCTGCCACACAGTTGCGCGTGGTTCGATACATAGCGGCCGCCGCGTGTGGTATGCGCGCATACCACGCGGCGGCCACTATGCATACCGGTACTATGTATCAACCGCACCTATCTGTGCTAGTCACCTATGCGAATTCTGGTGGAATCAGCAAACTTTGTTTTTCGGGTTTTTTTTGCCGAGTCAGTAGGACTCGGCTTTCTCCCATGGGACATGACCGCTCACCGACTGCTGTGGCGTACAGCAGCGTCAGCGTAGACTCGTACTCCATAGCTTAGTTGACAATGGCCCCAGTGCCGAACGTTCTATGTTCGGAAGCTGAATTCAGGTGGGCCACCGGAATTCAAACTTTAACTTTTTTGAGGACATGTTTTTATCGATATCTCGCGATCCGCGCGCAGTCGCCATGTCAAATATCGACCGTTGGCATTAAAAAAATGTGTTTTAAAAATGTTACCAAGTGGGAGTGCCTCTTTAAGTTTCATAGCAATCAGATGAGCGATTTCAGAAAACAAGATTTTTTGACTAAAAACGGAAAAAAATATCCTAAAAATACAAACATACAAATTTCATCCCAATTTTTGCACACATAATTTAGAATACCTAAAGAAATCTGCATACAAAGTTTCAACCAAATCTGACTAATGCTTACTGAGTTTTAGCCATTTGCAGGATTTTTCCTTTTTTCCCCCTCATTTGCATATTTTTGGCACTGACATGTTCATTTGAACAAATTCACATCTCTACCCCTAGGTGCACCTGTACACCAAATACTAAGGCAGTAGGTGCTACAGTTTAGGAGTTTTTGATGTGGACGGACATACATACATACATACATACATACGTACATACATACATACATACAGACGACATTTTTCCACCTTATACGAATACCTCCCATTTGCATATACACATATGCATATATGGGAGCTAAAAATCATTTTAACATAGTCAATGCAACAAACAAACATCCCTTCAACATCAAAATATTGACATCATAAGAAAGGAAGCCACAGATCTACAGTCTGACATTATTTGGATGGAGGAGTAGAAACTTGTAAACAAAAAATTATTTTAACATGGCCAACACAGCAAACAAATAAACATCCCTTTAGCATCAAAATATTGACATCATAAAAGGAAACCACACATCTACAGTCTCACATTATTTGGCTGGAGGAGTAGAAACTAGTTAACAAAACATTATTTTAACATGGCCAATGCAACGAACAAATAAACACTCCTTCAACTAAAATTATTTACATCACAGAGGGAAAACTACAGACCTGCAGTGTGACATTATTTAGATAGAGGAGTAGAAACTACCGTAGGCGTAGTAAACAAAAAATGATTTTGACATAGCCAAAGCAATGAACAAATAAACATCTCTTCAACATCAAAATATTGACATAATAAAAGGAAACCACAGATCTACAGTCTGACATTATTTGGATGGAGGAGTAGAAACTAGTAAACAAAAAATCATTTTAACATGGCCAATACAACAAACAAATAAAAATCTCTTCAATATCAAAATATTGACATCATAAAAGGAAACCACAGATCTACAATCTAACATTATTTGGCTGGAGGAGTAGAAACTAGGAAACAAAAAATTATTTTAACATGGCCAACACAACAAACAAATAAACATCCCTTTAACATCAAAATATTGACATCATAAAAGGAAACCACAGATCTAGTCTGACATTATTTGGATAGAGTAGGAACTAGTTAACAAAACATTATTTTAACATGGCCAACACAACAAACAAATAGAAATCTCTTCATCATCAAAATATGACATCATAAAAGGAAACCACAGATCTACAATCTAACATTATTTGGATGGAGGAGTAGAAACTAGTAAACAAAAAATTGTTTTCACATGGCCAACACAACAAACAAATAAACAACCCTTTTGCATCAAAATATTGAGATCATAAAAGGAAACCACAGATCTACAGTCTGACATTATTTGGATGGAGGAGTAGAAACTGGTTTACAAAAAAAAATCATTTTAACATGGCCGACATTACAAATGAACCCCAAAAAATCATTTAGGCAGTGTTTCATCTAGGATGCTACACCAGGGGGGGATTGGTCCCCCTCTACTGTAATTTTTGAGGGGGATTTTAAAATTTTGGGGGGGATTTAACTGAAACATATAATGGCATCTTATATGTAAGTTGTAATGTTGCAGTGATGTTACTTGTGTTATACATACTACAAGCCATAAATAACTTGCTTACACAATCCAAGCTGCTGGCTGCAAACACCATCTTCTATAAGATTTTTTCAAAAGTCAACAAATTTGCGTATCACTGTTGTGAATGTACCGTATAGGGCTTCCAAGAGTGGCAGACAGCTCATTAATATTCATAAGCATTACTATTCCTAAAAAAATTGAAGCATATTCTGTATGCTAAATTATTCTGTATGTTTGTTTGTACATATTCTGTATGTTTGCTTTCTTAGGGCTTAATGTACATTCAAACATAAAAATTAGCAATTATAGTTAGCCATTCCCACTGTACTTTCAAGGGATTTTTTTCATTTTTCACTGAACTGTCTGCACTACAAAAAGCAAGAAAAGACTCTTTTGTAGTTATAAAGGAATGTTTTGTAGCTTCTGAAAAAAATAGTGTACTTGTTTGTCACGTTTTTACAGTGCTTATATCATCCCTCACTACTGTAAGTTTGGATCAACATTGCCCTATACAAACCAGTTAGCTGTATTTTTCTAGTGACCTAGCTGGTCTTGTAATTTTGTGCGCAGACTCAGTAGAGTTAAAACGAACAACTTAGAGGGTCGAACCTTAGTAAGCCATGCGGAGTTTCTCGATGTCAGATTCGCTCCAGTTGGTTTTTGTCAGTCATTTTAGAACGGAAAATAACAAACAGAAAGGTTGGTTGTCACCGACAGTTAACTTTAGGGTTTATTTGCCCCGAAAAATAAGTCAGTGTCTGTTCAATGAATTCAAAAACCGGACCCATTGACACCACAGCAAGCTTGTGTCTGCACTGAACACGTTTCTCTGACAGTAAAAGTCCAAATTTTCGTGTCAATTAAATTTTGCTATCAGAATTATTTTCAGAGTATTATGGACATCCATACGATGCATAAAAACTTCAGTTTGTGTCCTTTTCTCAATCGTACAGAGATAATGTGATACAGAAACCTTATCGGGCTAGGGCAATGAACTTTTGTCAACGTAACTCTCAACTGGCTGACAGGCTAGGCTTTCAATCAGCGTACGGAAATTTACGTGTGGTATTGTTTCAACAGCAATTTATTGAAGCAGTTCAAAAAGTATCAAAATCGAACTAAAATTAGTCCCTTCCATGTAAATGTTCTTGCAACACTATACAATGCCCGTTACCACAGGTGCCGATAATGGGTCAAATGCATCGAAGTGTGACACCCATGATAGCAGCCATTCCAGCCCACGGTCCCTCAGTGTCCAGCCACAGCTCAGTGCAGTGCGCGATGGGTCGCCCCTTCTACCTGTGATTGGCGGCGCGCAGCACACAAAAGAGGGGGAATCGCGCAATCGCGCAGCCTAGATGAAACACTGTTTAGGTAAATAAAATTATGATAAAAATATCTGGTTTAATTACAAAAAAAGTCCAAAACATACGTGGTAATAAACTATGAAAGTGTTGATGAAATCAAGTCATGATAAGATTATTTGCAAGCTGACTGCTCCACCAGTAACACATCAACAATACAATACAATGACTTACCTTATGGACTGAAAATCACATTTCCATCAATAAAATACAATTGTGTTGCCATGGAAACACGTAAGTTACATAACAATGTAAGGGAGTTGTCCCTTTAAATGTTCCATGTGTTTGTGTAAACAAAAGAAGTTTGCATTCAGTCAAAATTTGTGAGATCAGAAAATGTTTGACTTCATAGAAATTGTAGTTTGCAAATTGACCTTTGACCTTTGTTTACGTTTTCGTTTTCCTACTAGGCTATCCGGTCAAGGAAAGAGTCCTGGAAGTGTTTGGGAAAGGATCAATGCCCGGACAACTTAATGCAGCCCATGGAATATACATCAAGAACAACGGTCAATGGGTTATCTGTGATTTGGGGAATCATAGAGTTCAGGTTATTGATCCAATCAAACTCTGCTGTGATCTCATCTTACAATTCCATGCATTCCCAAATCCATTTAATCCGGAGAATGTCACAGTGGATGAAGACAATGACCAATACTTTATGAGTGATCCCGGGAATGGTCAAGTTGTGGTGAGTTCTGGACAAAGCAAGATTTTAAACTATTTTGGACGCAAAGAAGGAATTGATCCAAGAGGAATCTGCTTGAGTCCTGATGGTTTTATATTCATTGGTGACTTCAATGGATATGTGAGAAAATATAATAAATCTGGTGAACACATTGCAAGAACTGAAGAAGGACAAGTCTTTGCTCCCTATGATCTGATTGTGAATAAGAAATGGATTTTTGTATCAGATGGAGGCATTGACAGGGAATGTGTTCATGTTTTGAATCACCAGATGCAAAGTATAAGAGACATTGGCAAGGGACACTTAGTGGGACCACTGGGTTTGTGTTTTGATCACCAACAAGATGGCATATATGTTTGTGATGAGTTAGGGGATAGAGTGGTTCACTTCAATTGTGATGGTGAATTTCTCAGCTATAAAGGTCAAGGTCAGTTAGAGAGACCCCTTCACATTGCACTGTGTAAGGATAATCCATACAGATTAGTTGTAACACAGGAATACTGTATTAAACTACTGTACATATAAGTAGACATGACACCACATCATGTCAACTCTGCAGGGATATCTCTAGTGAAAATCTACAAATTTTCTGACAAATTTTACACAACTCAGTGCAACTGGCAGGCTGTAAATGAGTATTTTTGAAGATAATTTGCATATTTTGCATATTTAATTACTAATTTTTGGATCGAACATACAGCTCTCACAGCAATGTATAATTTTGTACAGACCATTTCATCTGATGTTCACAATTTAGTAATTTCTTTTGAAAATTTTAAGTTGTCTAACAGCAGCCTGTTGCAATTTTTTGTGAAATATTTGTCAGAATATTTTTTTGACTTTCACAGATGTGTGCATGAATGTACAGAAACATACACAGAAGCAGACATGACAATATAACATGTCAAGTCTGCAGGTATATTTCTGGTGAAAATCTACAACTTTCCAGACTAATGTTACACAACACAATGCAACCGATAGGTTATAGATGTTATATTTTTGCGGATTTTTTTTTGTAATTTTGCGAATTTTTAAAAAAATTTGGATCAGAATGGAATTTTAATCTCTTTCCAACCCTTAAGTTTTCCTAGTCTGTCAAAAAATCGTTTAATTCTCTACTTTTCACAATTTTCTCTCAATTGTCGTACAGCAAATTACAACAGGCACGATTACTATAGAATTTTTTGTCTAAGGGGCATTGTGTTGGTAAAGTGTAAGAAAAATCGGTGATTTTCACTGACGTATGTGTGCGGAAACATACCTGATGATTCCAAAGTCTTATCCGTATCATATGGCGTCTTGGTTTGTATAGATCGGTAATAATTTCCGCTGTTATCGATAATTTTTACGGAGACATCTAACCGCACAGCTCAAGACGAGCTGCCATGTTTTGAACTGTGAGATTGTAGCGTCAGTCTCTAGAGGGCGCTATG